>VDFB02050152.1:0-241078 GCA_007258455.2 Sequoia sempervirens | reverse complement strand
CCACTATGATGTTCTTTGAGATATGCTTCCTTCTTTCTATACAAGTCTTCAAATCTACCAATTATCAATTCTATCCTCTTAATGGGGTCCTTTTCCTCAACAAGGTATCCTAGGAAATCCTTGGACCTCTACTTCATCCTTTCTTCAACCTTCTTCATATATTCCCATTTTTTCCTTCTACTAAATTTACATCATTATAATTAATGTAGTTCCTTATGACATCTTCTTTAAAATCCACTTTGTGTGGCACTATCATTTTGGTAAGAAGATTGTGCGCTATGTTGTTCATGTAATATGATTTTCAAGGTCAAAGGATTTTCTTTCAGTTCAATACATATCTTGTCTTCAAATAATCTTTGCTAGCTCCACTCTAGTGTATGTCTAAAGCCTATAATGCGGCTCTTCACTTGGTTTGGTTTGGCAGGAAAGTTTCTTTCTTCTGCTTGTGCATTACATCTTTCTCCATCCACGTCATTTACCACATAAATTCAAGAAATGCTAATCTGATGGGCACAAATTTTGGCAATATGTGTGGAGCAACAGGCATCCATAAACTCTTATTATTGTAACTTCCAGGAGGAAGAATCAATATCCAAAATTGTATGACCCTGCTTTGGTCTTAAAACCAAAGGTCTCACTAGTTGAAACATTTTGGCTGACAATCTTGGTATTGCATACCCAAGAACTTGAAGAATTATGTGTACAAATTCTTCATAGAATACAACAAAGCTTGAATTCTTTCACTGACTGTCCCAAATATAGCACCATTTATCGACAGGTGTGGGATTCCCTTGCTCATCTATTGTAGCCAAGTCCATTATTTTAGTCCAATGGTTCCTATTCTGGTACAATATCAGATGACAGTAGGGAATAGTGTCTAAATGTAATCGGTGCTTTATCCTCTATAACTTGGGAGAATTCATCATCTAATGCCTTCTCAAGGTATGAAGCAAAGTCATATTCAATATTAGTTTCAGGGTTTGAATTCTCATGGCCATCATCATTATGCCTATTGGCATTTTATCTTGAGCATCTATCCCCAACACTTGGCAAAGAGATAAATATGTATTCACAAAGTAATATTGAAAATCAATCACATTAAATGGTTCAGTAGTGGTAGTAGAGATGGGGAATGTTCTGTTAGCAATGCCTCTTTTCATATATATGGGTACCTCATCACTTCTATAAGTCTTTTTTAACCTAGCATAATCCTCCTCACTTTTCAATAGGTTTATCTTGGTCAGAGCCTACTTGTTTAAGCCAAAACACTCAATGATGGATTTTCTAGTTACTTCTACCAATACTGTGACATCTGGAAACCTTACTATTTTGGTAGCTGAGTGATAGTGTTTGGCTAGCATTCTGATAAATTCTACATCAACAAACACATTTGGGACAATCAACCTTGCAATATCCAACATCCAAGCGTTTGACATTGGAATCTCCTTATTTCTCTTACTATAAAAATACCAAAATAGGTCCCATCCAGATTTGGAAATGAGGGCATCCCTACAAATTTGTGCGGTGTCCACGAGAAACATCTTATTACCCTCTTTAGTAGACCTTGGAAGTATATCTAATATGGACTGGTGGAGTGGTCTCTTCTTTACTTTAGGTTCTTCATCTTTAATTTTAGGTTGACTTTCTTTTACTTCTGATTATTTTCTTTTAGGAGGCATGTTTCAATTTTCTCTACTATGGCTTCAAATAACAAAACCTTGAAATAATTTTTATATTAACAGAGCTCTTTCAGAGAGTTTTCGTGCACTTACCCAAGTATTTCACACTTGCAGGACTTCTTCTCATATCCTTAGCTCCTTCCACACTAGTGCACTGCAATTGAGTGTGATATTGGGAAAAATCACTTATCCTTGGATGGTGCAGTATTTAATCATATTAGTTTTGGCAACCCTTAATAATTTAATAGCATTTAATTTTGGCAATTGATGTGATTTTTTGTAAATTGTAATGATGCCATATTTACCGCACTACCGCCTTGCTCAAGGCTTCTTGTTGTGGGGTTGTGGCATATACCACTCTACCGCAGATGTTGCTCACCTTCAATTAGTACTTATAGCGATTATATGATTTTGATCATTACGCAGAAGAGTGCTCGATGAGAGACAATCTTATTTTCTTACAACCCTCTCAATGTCTCACCGACATTAAGATCTTATATTCCGATATTGGTTACGATTATCCCGATAGGACAGGTTAATATCTCTTTCTGACATGCCATTGTCTCATCGATATTTTCCTTCGGCGGTATTTCTTTATATATCGGTGTAACTATACCATGTTAGGATACTTGTGATTAATGTTGTGTTATAGCAGTGCTTTTCCCTTCCCTTATATTGTTTACACTACATTGGGGGCTTCTTATTCTGAGGGTTGCCGATTGTATACGGCTCTACCACATATGTTGCTCCTCACTTTTGGTGGTATAGTGGTGTATGCTTGATCATTACTTGAAGAGTGTCGATGGGACAATCTTATTTATCTTACCAATATCTCAATGTCTCATCGACATTAGCCGTTATATCAAAGGTTGTGTTTCATAGGAACTTGTAGATATGCGATGTGACATAAGTGATTCTCTCCCTCGATATGCACGTATCTTGTTGACATTTCAACTGTTTACGTCAATGAGACATAAATAGAATCTCTTCAACATAGGGGTGTCTAAAATTGGCTAAACACGGAAGCTAAACTCCGAGGCTGACTAAAGTGAGACTAAAGAAGTGAAGATTGCTACTTTGGAGCTAATATCGGCCTAAAGATATTGATGATGTTATTTACAGAGCTAATTAGTTACTAAATCAGTATTGAGCTTATCTTGATCGATTACGATAAATGCCAAAAATTGCGCCATCCCAATAAATAGCGTCAATGTTTTAAAAAAATGCCAAAAAAATACATTAAAACAGTGGGTGGAAGCAAAAAACAAAGCAAAAAGTGGAGAAAATCATAGGGATTTGTGTAATGATAGGCAATAAACAATTTGTAAACTCCAAAAGAGTTACAATTACAAATCTCAATCCCTATCTCCTAAAAGGTACACCTATCTCTTCCAAGTAGAGTTTAACCGTGAAGAACAATGCCAAATCATCATCTTCATCCATTTGGGCATCCCAAATAGAAGTAGTAACTCAACCTTTATTCTGTAAATATCTTCAAGGATTTATCCTCAAAGTAGGTACCCAAGAGTGGGCCCACTTAACTTAGCCTTGAAATATCTTAGCATGCAAAGGAGTTAATTCCAAGAAGCCAACTTGGGTGCCCAAAATGGGTCCAAGTAATTCTTTGTTAACTGAAACATCTCTCTCCACCATTCATGCACGAATGGTCATCCCCTATTAACTGAAGGAAGCCACCTGTTATCTGTCATGCAACTCAAGTCATTAGTCATGCATTCCAAGTTAATTGAAGTCAACTAGCATTTAACTAAAACTAACTAAAGATAATTGAACGATAACTAAACTAAACTAAGCTGAACTAAACTAAACTAAACTAAACTAAACTGATTCTAAACTGAACTAAACTTCATGCATGTAAACATCAAACCCTAACTCCTAGGATCTTTACATGCATTACAGAAGTGTTATCTCTTACTCCAAATAGTTAACTGAACTCAAGGTGAGTGCCACCTTCCATGTGGGTGTGCCATATGCTCCTATTATTTAGGAACTCATCTTGGATTCCCTCACATGATCCTATCATTTAGAATTAATACAAATGTCAATTAACATGATTATTTCATCTAAAATTAATCTCTCTCTAATCCTAGTGTTTGAGAACACTTTCCAAGGACTTAGGAGACATATGAAATAAGTAATGTTTAGGATTGCAATTAAATGGCATCCTATTTCCAAAAAATTTCATTCCATACACGATTCCATGCATGTCTTCTCATTCTGTAGACTCTTCTTTCCATTGTCTAAATACGTGAGTGGATCTTTCTGCAAATTCCTCACCAACGTTTGTTATGCATTTACAAAGATATCTTTTTGCAAGTAGTTTTCTGGTAGTTTGAACCCTAAAAGTGACTTCCATTTTGCATGCTCAAAATTCTTAAAAACACCATGCAAAAAGAAACACTCATAAATCCATAGTGAAGTTCAGTCACTATAATTAGATGGAACATATTTTAGGGACCATGCAAATTAGATGAAGACCAAAAGTCAAGAGAGTTATGTCTTATTCTTTATTTTACGCATTGTAACCTCTGAAGGTTCTTTCAATCAAGAAGCAAGATTGTAACTTAGAGAAACTTTTTTGAAGATTTATATGCAACTATAGAACCACCTTATTTTCATAGAATTTAGTGATTTTGTCTTCTTGATAGTTATTTTATTGTGTGTACATGAATGATTGGTACATATTTTTGTGATTTTTATATGTAAATCCTCAAGCATGTTGTCTCATTACAATACTTAAAGAAAAAAATTCATGGGTTGTTTTATTGATGCTAATATGTTTTCAAATTGTGAAAATAATTATGGATTTCCTTCTAAAGATAAACATGTGACCTTATGAAACATTGATGTATGAGCATGAGAATTAATGAGTTGTGTGAGTACTAGTTGAGTAATTGAGAATTTGTGTGGCAAAGTAATATTACAGATCTTAAATCATTTGGTGCATCACCTCAAGTAGGGTTAATATTTTCATTTATAGTTTCTATTCTTTCATTTTTCCCTATCAAGAAATATTATATAAGAGGTCCATCAAAGGAACTAACCCTCTTTGGAGGTTCATCTTCACTATAAGTTACCCACAGCTTAAAGACGATCCCATGTTCCATAGGATAGCTAAGTATCACACTTAGGTAGGGTGAAATCCTAGTGACAACATTATTAATCTCAATATAATAGGATTACAATACAACATTGAGTTCTAATTCTCTTGACAAGAGATACTCAAGGTCTCCAACTTTTTTTATTCAATTAGACAACTTAACCTTACTTTGAACTCACAATACAATAAAACATTCTCACCCATAATACATGTGCATTTATTTATGGGCATGTCACTATAGGAAAACACTAAGTGGTATTACAAAATATCGGGCATAAATTTTAGGTTGAAAGGGTGTAATATTGTGGACAAGTGTATAGTCTATTAAGAGTGTAAAACATGAAAAATATACAACACATTCCCAACACAAAGGACCTAATTATGCATTTATAATTATCACATGTTCTTTTACTAATATTTTTTAAAAAAATTAATATTTATTTTTTATAAATCTTCTTTAACATTTTTTAGTTATAAATTTGTTTATGCTTAATAAATATTTTAAGTGTTATTCATTATGATTCACCCATGTTAAACACTTTATCTATGATATGTTAGTGTTAGCTATGTTTTTGAGTTAATTTTTCTTTACTGTTTGAAGAATTTTAATAGAAACAAATTATCTTATTTTCTTAACATCAATCAATTTAATAAAAAATTAAAAAGAGAACATAACATGTTATATAAATGATTTCCATTATATAAATTAACATATTATCTCAATATACATAGTTAGAATGGTATAAATAAGGTATAACCTTGTGATATACACATGTAAAAACCCCTCTTATATTGTCACAACATATCTTAACCTACTACTAGATAGCCATGTGGCTTATTAAAACTCTACTATACCGAAGGTAAAAATTAAATGGACTCAAATCCTAGGCTGCTACAAACATGTAACTTATTGAATCTAATACACAATAATCCCACCACAAGCCACTATCTCATGGAAATAATACACTCTAATAGGAATCCCCAAGAAACATCGACAAGTAGTCATCGAGGGACCAAAAAAAAATCATTTACAACAAGACGTATATATGTATGTTTACTTGTATTACCTTTGAGAAAATTTGAAGAGTAAAGAATATGTTATTCATTAACATATCGAAAAGTATACTTATTTAATCCTCAAATTTCTCTCTTAAAATGGCATATAAATGTCTTAGAGAAAACTCACTGAATGTTCAAAACCTAGAGTCAAAGATCATAATGATTTACAAAAATAATAGGCAAAATTAATGGATCCATGTCCTTAATATTCTATATTTCATATCATGATGTGTACTCCAAGGAAAGCAAATACAAAATTAGTGAAATATATAGTTTCAAAAAAGCACCATCAAACTCCATACAATGTTGTGATGTATGAAATACAAGTAATGATCCACAAGATATCAACAATAGAGCTACTAATTCATATGGTGTGCACCAAATGAGACTCGGTCAAGATCTAGAACATACCTTGAACATATCAATGAGATATCAAATCCAAAAATAGTAATGCCAAGAAGAATAAAAAACATCATAGACTATCATTAAACACAGAAAACTTTGTTGTACTCTATATGCAGGTGGAAATAAACAAATTTGTTTGTTAGATTCCTATTCCAAAATAAGCAATATTAAATGTAAATTAACAAGCTCCAACATCCCTTAAAGAAACAATAAAAATATATTGAAATAATTAGGGACATATCATCAAGTTTCATCCTCCCATAAATGAGAAACCAAAATCAAACATAGCATTTTTTAAGTACATATCAATAATCTCTATCCACCCAAGAGTGAGATAAAGTGTACCAATATTGTAGACCAAAGTAATAATATCATAGATATTCAATCTAAACCACTAGTTGAAAGAAATGAAAACCTTAGGAACTAATGCAAGAGAATAAACAAGGGCCCACAAATATTAGAAAATGTGTCTCAACCTTGTTCTTAATTTTGAATATATGAAGAATGTAATTTTCAAATTATGAAATACAAAAAATTATTTCTAGACTATAGCCCACAAAATTCTAGGTAGTTTGACATCATTCTTAGGGATGCATGTTCTATAGATCTTTAAATTGATATCTACAATTTTTAAAATGGACCCTAATGTCCTCCCAAATCAAAATATATGACCCCTAAAATTTTTTCCTCTTGCATTGAAAATATAAAAAAATCTAAGGCACAAAAAAGAGTTGTAAGAGGGAGTTACACTTGTTGGCCAACTTATGATGCATGTTACAACACATCATAAGGCATATTTTAATGGATATAATGAAGCCAAAATGTAATACCTAATTCAGTGAGTGATTTATGACACGTTTATGACAGGTGGAAGGAATATACTATTTTAGCCTGGGAACTCATCTTGGGATTTAGGTGTTGGTTTCCTAACTAGGTATTTGGGAACCACTTTTATTACAATTTTAGCTTATGGTTTTTTAGTTCCTATTTGATAGTTTTGTGTACTACTCCTATTTATAGGTTGCTTGAGATGAAGTTATTGAGTCATGATTTTGTAGACCTATTGTTGTGCTACCAAAATAACTCTAGATATTTGGTTGGTGATAGTCCTATAAAGGCTTGATATGCACATGCATTATAACTATTTAGATTATTGAATGATGCATTGAGTCACTTTGGAGTGTGGGGATTTTCCTATAGAAGGTTTTTCCTCACATACGCTTGTGTTGTGGTATGATTTTGTTTATATTTGATATGTTTTCTCCTTTTGTAATTATAGAGATCTTAAAAATTGCACAATACTCTCCTCTAATATTATCTTAGGAAGCATTTCCCCATACCTTTCTTCCTTTCAGTAACCAACTCTTTAATCAAAATGGCTTATGATTAACTTGTCATGGATGATGCTTTTATTTTAAGTAATTGGTGTGTATACTTATGGAAACAAAGAGGATCCATGTTGCATGTTCTAAGTATTTTTAAACATTATATGTAAACCCATCATCAATGCCCCCAACCCATCTATCAAACCAAACAAAGTTAATAGATATCAATCATCAAGGTCATTTCTAAAACAATTAAGAATGATATATATATATATATCAAATCAACAATATTTTCCTCTCTAAATAAATGCATTCAAACCATGCACAAGGATAATATTTTAATCATCAAATCAAAATCATCAAAGCATCATAAAATTATATGGTTAGTTTAATCTACTAAAATTCATTCTATACTATTATCTAAAACTCACTACTAAATCACGATTGTATAATGCTAGAAAATAATAAGAAAAAATTAAACAAATGGCTACAAAGCTAAACAAAGGACAAGGAAGAACTTAAGAAGGTAAATAATTTCTTCCTTGAACAAGGAATCTATTTAGTAAGATGGTTGGTATAAATTTCCTTCTCGGATAATAATGTAGACACACTAAAATCTTTGACTTTTTTTCATTTTTTTACCCATTTGACTATAATTTGTATTAAATTCACACTTATTTATGATTTAATACTCATTGTATTAAATTCAAGAAAGGAAATTACCAGCTCTCGGTGACAAATGGCTTTCTTGGGCCAAGTTACATAAATGAGACTGAAGCAAGTCCTGCTTATGAATGATTTTTTGTCAATTGGTGTTGGGGCGTGTGTTCCTAGCGGCAGAGGAAGGATACATAGTGGATAAAAATATATCTTCTCTATTCGTGGTTGTGTTGCTGGATCTCCAAATACCAAGGGATGATGTATTGCAAATAACAAGGAAGATACTAAAGCCTGAGTTGTTGGGGGCTTGAGGAAGCCTAAGTTGTTGGGGGCTTGAGGAGGCCGTGGGGTTAGCTCAGTTGGGAGCAGGCATTCCAAGGCCAAGAGACTTGGGTCTACTCAATGTGTCAAGTGTGGTGGTCAAACTCTACCCCTTGTTGTTGGACATCAAGGGTGTTGATATGCTACTTCATCAAATGTGTGCAATGGAAGGGGTGAGTTTATGAAGAATATGTTGCATCTAGTACCAGTTCAGGATCTTGACTGGGTGGGGGGACTATAATTTATATTCGAGAGAATGGAGATGCATGAGTGTAATTTTTTTCTAGTTTAGCATTAACATGTCTACCTCTAGCTCTGTGAGGAAATTCTATGCTCTGATTTTAGTAGTGTTAGGCGGGCTAATGTAGCCTTCTTTTTTGATAATTGGTTCTTTTTTGGTCTATAGGGAATTAGAGCATCAACTTGGGCTAGATTATGCATAATCTTCCTAGCTAGGGATGATGCAAAGCTCTGGATGTATAGGAAATGTAATTTCTTTTGAAATATTAATAAATTTACTCTCTTACATATTAAAAAAAAGCTTCAAAAAAGGAAATTACATTTTATGGATATTCCATAACAAAGGGCCTTCCAAAAAGCTTGTAGGGTGCTTGTACTTAACTACCACTCAAGACCATTTATGTCTAATGTTCCCTAGCTCAAAATTAAAAGACTAGTCGACTCCTTATGAAATGTGTTTCTCTTGTTTTTAATTTTAAAAATTGCATGTCCCATTTGGTTTGGTGTTTCCATAATGTATCATTATACCCAAAAATAAAAACCATAAATGACATCCATGGAATCTCGTTGTATTGATGATTGGCCAGATGTCCACACCAAAGTGGAATCCATACCCTATGACTACATCATCTAGAATAATCATAAGCCCTCTTTGGAACCTAAGCTTAATTGAAGACTTTGCAATAGTCCTTATTACTTGGTTTCTCCAAATTTTGAGAAATATTGCAACAAACAATGATGAAATACCAACATTAACCCTATAATGATGAATTGTCATGAGAAAAAGTTATCCTAGAAAAATCCAAAAGACATTCAACATGATCACAATGTTTGCCTTGAAAACATTCCTAATCCAAAGGTCATAAATCTTGCTAATAAGCTACCTATCATTTATTAACAACAAGACACATTGTATTCTCCATGTTTATTTCTCTTTGCCCTTGCACATAGAAGAATGGCCATCATGTATTTAAGACACTTACATTTGATATTTTCACACTCTTTGCCATAATTTTTATAAATTTTCATTCACTCTTGGCGACTTACTCCTCTCTAGTCTCGTTAGTTCCTTTTACAACCTCACCAACTTCTAATGATGAATTCTCACTACTTATGTTAGTGGTGATGTTAACAATGTTTGGTGTCAATTATTGCCATGTGAGTGAGAAAATGTCTCTTATGTGTTCCACCTTCGTTTCAATAGCCATGTTGGATAGTGTGTTTTCTTCTCCATTAGCTTCCTTATACACATTTTTAAATGTGAAGGCTAATAGGGGATCATTTTGGGCTAGCATGATTTTTAAATATTATTTATCTTTCAATTTGGATACGTTCTCCATTTAACATAATTTATTTTGACTACTAAATCTCTCTCTATATTCACTTGTTTTATACCATAATGTTCACAAGTTTTGAGGCCTAGGAGGAGAGCCTATTCTTCAACCCATTATTGGTGTTAGGTTTGATTTTCTTTGTTGTAGTTTTGATCAACCTTCCTCTATAATCTCTTATAATATGTACTAGCTCCCAAACTTCCTAGATTACCCCTCAATGATCTATAAATATTCAATTTGTACTTTCCTTCAATAGGGGGTCCACTTTAATTTATGTCACATATTTTGTTTTAGATTAATCCCACCTGTCCCATAAATATGAGTTATTATTACTACTATACTTTTTTATATTATATTTTAAATTTAATTTTTTATATAAATTGTTTAAAATACTTTAAACTAAAATATCATAATTTATGAATAAACTATTTCAAAATAATTTCTAAAAATAAACTATTTCATCATAATTTCTAAAAATAGTTATCAAAGATTTAATGATGTGAGGTTCCTTGTTCAATTAGAAACCCACACTACTTAAATATAAAAATAAGACCAACTATGTATTCATTTAATTTAAACTTGAAGACACATTTTTAATTTATTTAATAAGAATTTTAACTGTGTTAGCAAATAAAAAGAGATTAAATGCAATGTGCTAAAATCTATAAGGAGTATGAGGGTAATTGTCATCATATATTCAAGGATCTAATATTAATATAAAAATAGTAAAATAATATTATATATAAAAGAAGGTAATTTTTCAAAGTTTATTTTTAATTTTATTAAAAATAAATAAATTAGATTGAGAAGGGCTCATAGAATTTATGTTAATCTTAAGAATTATACAAGAGGAATTCACAAATTAATATAAAGAAGGTAATTTTTCAAAGTTTATTTTTAATTTTATTTAAAAAAATTAAATTAGATTGAGGAGGGCTCATAGAATTTATGTCAATCTTAGAAATTGTACTTGAGAGGAATTCATTTGGAGGCCATTAAACTTCAGCTTTTATAGCTTCACAAATGGGACATTTGTTGTTCCAGACAAATTCAAGGTTTATTCAAGTTCAAAATTTAAGGGTCCTTATTTGTAAGTCTATGTAATTTGATAACATCCTTTGGATGGACTTGTGCCTTTTGGCTAGAAGTTGTTATTTTGTTGTATTTGGGTTATAGTCTTGCCTTGGACTTGGATGTATAATTTTTTATCATTTTTTTTTGTGTAGTTCCTAGTTGAACTGTTATTTTCTTATGTAATCGAGCTTTGTTTAATACAAAAATATAATGATAGATATTTACGTAATTTGTGAATTATGATGAACATGTAGGAACAAATGTAAATACAAATGTGAAAACACCTTATATATTTAATATAACTAAGATATAGAAAAAAAGTTTCTTTTATTCATATTTAACAATAACAAGGATTTATTATACTTGAAAATGCTACATTGAACCTCCTTGCATCCTCTATGATAGAGTTCACGTACAACTTTTTCTTCTTCATTTTTAACAGTGTTAACAATTTTAACTGGAAATTTATAAAGTGGTTTTTTCATTTTTTATTTTACTTGCATATGTCCATGGTAGTGTTCTTTTGAACCTACACATGAAACATTATATTTGCATTGTTTGTATTGTTGAATTCATTGTCCTTATCCATATGATAACATACATATGTAATCAATTAAGTTGTAGGGATGATTATCTTAGTCTTTTCTTTCAAAGATCCTTGTACTACCATTAAAGTAGTGAGATCTCAAAGGTGGAGGAACCTAGATCCATGCATTTTTTTGAATTGATGATGTGATCATCTTTATCCAAATATCAATATAATGTGATGTTACTAGTATTAATACAATACATGAAGAGATCATCCATTGGTAGAAATGGCATTGTATATATTATTATTATCATACTTTTCAATACGAACAAGAGTATGATAGAACAATAAAGACAAAATTTATACAAAGAAATGTAAAACATAAAAAATCCAAACAATGTGCAAACAAAAATATTACTACTGATACTACTTTTCGTCTTTTATACTTAAACAACGTTCTTCATAATATAAAATAATCATATATAAACTTAATGATGAATGATGAAGTATCATTACAATCACAAAATTGATTCAAATTCAATACTTTTGACTCTATAATTTTATAATTATACTTCCAAAAATAATATACTTTTAAATTCCAAAAAAGTATTGAGTTGTCTTTAACATTAAGATTGCTATGAAATATTATAATGATCAAAGTTCTTATTCCAATTGATCATAATGTATCTATTAAAGAAAAGCAAAGCAATGGACATCTTCTAAAGTTATAATATACTTTCATTTTGTTTCAAAGCGAACTATATAGTATAATACCAAATTTTTTTACATATTATTCTAATCCACTGATATCAACGAGTTATTCAATCTTGTCATAACTTTTAAAATTAATTTCCTTCAATCTTTTCATAAGGTTATATGTATTAATAGCTTGAAATTATTAAATCACGCCACAATCTTTTCATAGCTCTTAAAATCATATAAGAGACAAATTAATCACAGGCGTTCCATTCCGTATTAAATTCTTATTGTTTTGTATTCTTCTTTTTCTTGCGACCCGTGTATATATTTAAGGAATCATAAATTTAATTCAACAAAGTCGTGTTGATTCACGAGAAAGGGAACTATTAAACAAAGCCTAAGATAGCGTTCACGAGAAATTTTAGTATTAAAAATCAAATTGAAATATTAAGTGCAGCTTATGTTTCGTACTCAAGTACCTATATTGCCTATTATAGGACCTTTCTTCGGATAGGATTTTAAACAAAGCTTTATAGGTAAACGAAGGTTACGTAGGAAGAACTTTGAATGTTATTTTAAAGTTTTCTAGCGTTCATAAAAGACAACAATGTTCCTCTAAGCATAAATATTTTAGAGCAAATAATTAAATTATAATATAAAAAAAAATGGATTAAAAGTTTTGGAGAGAGAGAGAGTGATAGGTTAGTTTTAGTTTGTATGTTTTTGTCTCTTGTTTTATTTATCATATCATTGAGTTGGGAAAATTTTGGTCTATTTTTTGTATACATGTGTGCACCACATGAGGTCAATTAGAAAACGATGTATTTTGTGCAGGTAATGGCAATGGATGGTGGTGAAGCTGCGTCGGCTGTGCGTAGGGATCAGAAGCGGTGGAAGATGACGGATCGCGTGTTTTGGCAATGGTGGAATAGAAGTGGGGATAAGGGCAGGGGGATGGGTATAGGGGGTAGAGATGGGTGATAATGGGGCGAGGATAGAAGTGGAAGAAATATGGAGGATAGGATGCAGATGCCAGATGTCACAGGGAAGAGAGAGAGAGAGAGAGGGGGAATAAGGGGGGACAAATAAGTGGGATGGATATGGGGGAGGAAAATGTCTATAGAGGGGATAAAGGTGGGAGGGAGGTTAAAGTATCTAGAGAGATAGGGGATAGAGATGGAGAGAGAGATGAAGAGATAGAGAGATGTGGAGGAAGAGAGAGAGAGATAAAGAGAGGGGGAGAGGGAGAGAGACAAAGAGATGAACAAAAAGATAAGTAGAGATAAATAAATAGAGAGATGGATAAAGTGGGAACAAAGTATATGGGAAGAGGAGAATTAGAGATAGAGAGATGGATCACGGGGAGATAGGGATCGTTAGGGAGAGAGAAATAGGGAGAGATAAGAGAGGGGAGATGGGAGGGGAGATAGATGTCGTTAGATGGAGAGGAGAAGAAGAATAGAGAGATAAATTAGAGGGAGGAGAGAGAAAGAAGAAGAGGGGGAGAATGCGTGGGAGAGGGAGGGTGGAAAAGGGAGAAATAGGTCTCTCGAGAGGAGGGAGAGGGGAGATATAGAGAGTAGAGATAATGAGATATAAGGTCGAGAAGAGGTCGGGATCTCGAGATAGAGAGTGAGGTAGAGAAAGATGCATAAAGACAAGTGATAGAGGGAAAGAGAGATAGAGAGGAGGAAAGATAGAGAGATAGGGAGGAAAAAATGAGGTGTGTGTATGTATGAGTGAGAGATGCCTAGGGATAGAGGGGGAGAGAGGAAGATAGAGGTAGAGATGAAGATAGAGGGAGAGAATTGAAGAGGGAGAGAAATAGATAGAGATTTTATGGTTATATTTATGGAATCAGTGTAGAAATGAACATAAATCAACCTAGCATAAAAAGGTGTGGACTTTGTGTAATGAGGTGGTTCAAAAAGAGACCAAAGATATTAGGCTAGGAAAACTCTCCAGTGCAATGGGAGGGGATCTCAATTCAATAGAGCCCCATTTTGTGTGATAATGTGAAAAGAGAAGTTAATGTTTGGCATATTCTCAAAAGGGGAGGGCTTGCCCATTACATGGAGAGGTTTAATGGGTTCAAACCCATGCTTGTAGTGGAGTTCACAAGGAATTAGAATTCTAGAGTGGTAAAAAGATGAGAATTTAAATGAGATGTTTTCAAGGAGCTTATTGCTCAAATATTTGGTTGATTGAAGGAGGGAGGTTGGTTTATATGGATCACAAGAATAGGGAAAAATAATTAAGATCATTTCTTAAGGTTGAAGTTGTGAGGATTCAAACAAGCTATGCAAGGTATTGTCTACCTCATCCTTGGGATGAAGTGGTGCTCGAAATCATGAGGTTTGTCACACTACATGACCACTTCCAAGCCTTTTATATGTATCAATTTACTTTGTCGAGCCATTCCATTTGTACTTGTTTGATGATCTACCCTTATTTTTGTTATCCACCAAAGAATACTTTATTCTTGAATTCATTAAAGGAATTGGATCCCTCTATACCAATTTCTAATTATCTTTCTTATCAAACATGCTTTATCCTTGAAACCACAACTTCTCATTGCTACTTAGAGCTATTATACTACTTTTTAATTACAATGACATACCTATAAGAAGAGATATCATTCTCATTTATCCTCTCTAGAGATGGTCTTCTCCTATTCTCTCAAACCTAAGTCTCCTTTTTCTCATTTATAAAGAGGGGAGAGAACAAAAGACAATATTATGGGAAAAGGTAAAGTGTATGAGGTGAATGACATTCGTGTGCATGCTAAAATTCCTAAAATAGAAGGATTATGCATAGATCTTCCAAGTATTAGCAGAAAGTATATCTATAAACATTAAAAAAAGCACTTGTGGGCACACCTATTGCTGCGAACCCATATAGTATGTTTACAGTACTAGTTTACACACGTGCATTGAATACATCCAGCTTATATCACTCAATCATGGAAAACTTCAAAATACAAACAAGATCCAAACTTCGCTTCTAGATTTACTTAAAAACATACAGTGTATACAACCACTGCACATATACAATCAGTGAGCCCAGATGGTTTTCTTTATTAGAAAAAATGCAAAATTTCAATTTTGGGTTCACTACGGACAGAACTCACCCAAATGGCTTGTTTAATAACCATCTTTTATTTTTCCCCATAAAAGGCATATACAATGAATATGTAGTGGGTATGGGAAATGCAATATATGCAGCTTCTCAAGGGGTTGGCTCATTTCTCAGCAGTGGTATTCTAATAGCCGTAGTACACATTGCTGGAAGACATGGACACAAAAAAAAACCAAATGAAACCCTCGAAAATGCCTCTTCCAAACTAACAAAAGCAGTAGAGCATATTAACACCAAGAGTGCAACCTTCTATGAGACATCTCTTTGAGGAATCTTGGCAAACACTTCGCGTGCCTTGTCTTTGCTTCCACATTTTGCATACACGTCTACCAAGGCAGTTGTAACTACATCTGACAAACGCCCTCCATCCTTTATGCTTTGGCGGATGTCCATACCTTGTTCCAAAGCCTTCATTTTGCATAAGCATGGAGAATTGTGGAGTTTAAATGACGGCGACTCAAACAATGAGCAACATAGATAAACAACAAATGCAGCTTGATAAACCCTTTCCTCTTTCAAAGTCACTGAATCTAAAGGAAACAAGCTTCCAAGATATAAGACAGTGTTCATGACGCTTCTCCAAACAATACACTGAACTTTAGACAATGGCGACAGTAAAGATCACACTAGAATGAAGATTACTCAGTGCGCCCAATACAAGTCAAGGTGACAGAAGCCTTTCAAGTTTATTCAACAATCAACTTTAGTTCAACAATTAAAGAAACAAGAACCACAACTTTAGTCATCAAGGGGAAACATTGACTTTATTGTTTGTTTATTTTAGCACAAAGCTATTCTTTTTTTTTTCCAATACAAGAAATCAGAGTCTCACATATACATCCTAATCGGTCCAATGGCTGGGTGAAAGGTTATGAAGGAATCTATGTACTTCGTTCTCCAAGCCAACTTGCAAAACTGCATCACAAACTGCAATCGCTGCCTCCTCATACAGCTTGTCCTCGGCCTCTATGCTCTGTGATCAATTACACACCTCCATCGTTCTCTCTGCTCCCCTTGGCAGATTTATTCTGGCATGTTTTAATCTTCTCCAAATGCCATCGACTTCTGGCACACTACACAAAACGTTTTTTGGTTCGGGTCTTTCTTTCCCCTAACCGTCCTCCATCCTGGCAACTACTCACACCAGCGTCGGACGTTCCCTCTAACTTAGGCGAATCCTTCTCCAACTGCATTCTTTCCTATCCACTCAGGTATGCAACCAAAATGACAGCACCACAAAAACGGTAAATAAAAAAATCAAACTAAGTGTTTAAAGCTCCTGCGTCACTAAACTGTTCTACAACAAAGTGAAAGGCATTAATATTCCTCACATAAACCCTAGCAAGAAAATGAACGCCACTTCTGATAATACGTACCGACTTGCAGGTAGTAGAAAGGCGCGGCAGAAAGTGTAGATTCAAAGTTACATCACCCTACAATTTCACGAGCAATAGTCGTTGCATACTAAAGACGAATTTGTTGTACAACTGACATTAAATCCAACTTGCAGAGGGCGCGTAAATGCAACTTGCAGGTTGACATCTTCATATTGGATACGCTGGAGCTGGATATCTTCTAAATTGATGCTTAAATGCCTTCGATGTTGACTGGCGTGTTTTAAAAATGATGAACGGTTAGCGTGCCGAGAGTCGTCTCCAGGATGGCTTCGGCCGTCGATTGAACAAATTGGTTTGGTGCAGTTCATAGTAGGATACGCCTTCGGCGTAAATTAAGTGCAGCTTATGTTTCGTACTCAAGTACCTATATTACGTATTATAGGACCTTTCTTCGGATAGGATTTGAAAGAAGTAACCTATGCGCATTACAAAGCTTTATAGGTAAGGAAGGCTACGTAGGATGAACTTTGAATGTTATTTTAAAGTTTTCTAGGTTCATAAAAGACAAGAAACATAAATATTTTAGAGCAAATAATTAAATTATAATTTTAAAAGAATTATAGTGTTTTTTTTAATCAAAAGTTTTGGAGAGAGAGTGTGATAGGTTAGTTTTAGTTTGTATGTTTTTGTGTCTGGTTTTATTTATTATATCATTGAGTAATATTATAGGAGAGTTTTGAATCAATCTTATTAGAATTTTGGGGGTTTTCATCTTTAGGGAACAATAATTCTTAATGGTGTTCAAGTCTTTTGCTTCAACCATTAATGTCAAAGAATTTAGAATTGGAGCAAGCAATGTTACCACAAAAGAAATGTCACAAATTTGTACCCAAAGTCTTCCACGAGGTATGTCTTCTACTAACCCATTATATGTTATTCTTATAGTCCCTAATTTTGATAATGCATGTAAATAGCTTTAGCAATTTAAGCTAATTAGTTATTTTATCAATCGTGTGCCAACTAAGAGCATGTTTTATAGTTGGATAAACATTGTGTGGGTTCACCATGGGGTTAAATTGGATGCCAACCATATGAACACAGTCCTTGAGGAATGGAAGATGCAAATTGGAGCCTTCTCTTCTAAATGCTATAGTTGAGTTGAGCAAGACATGTTTGCTACATTGCAAGTGTTGGACTTCAAGGAAATATCTTTAGACTCTCTCGCCTAATGAATTACATCTCATGGAATCTAAGGTGTCTTATAGGCCTAAATTGAAAATTCATGGTGCCTAATATTTTATAAAGATTTACCTTTCTAGACATTCTTTGTCTATAGGAGATCAATGTTGTTGGATTTTTGTTTTTAGTCATGTGGTGTCATAAACAACCAACTGGTATTTATTTCAATAGTAATAATGAGCAATGTTAAAGTCGCATACCAATAACACTTGTTGGTGTTGAGTGGGATTCCCATTTTGTTATTCATAGTTTTGACCCATCTAATAGAGCCTTATGGATTCTTTTAAATAGTGATAACTTCACATTTAACTTTGTCAATTTGTCTCTTGATTTCTTCGTCTCTATAAGTTTGATTCTTGATGTTGTGGTTTCAATGTGTTGTCTCTCGCGTGTGTGACAACATACCACGAATACATCTCACTATGTGTTGTGTGTCACACCATCTCTACCTATCCTTTCTTTCCTTAGGATGCCATGTGCTCCTCTACATAGCACACATCATCCTAAGGGGGGGCTACCATGTTTTTCTAATTTTCAATAAGGCGAATTCTTTCAAAAGGATTCCTTGGTGTCAAATTTCTTTATAATGAATTCCTTGACAAAAGAATCCCTTGTTGAAAACCTTCACTTTCCAAAAGGATGTATTCTCTAAACAAGGACTCCTTGACAAAATTTTCTTTTGAAAAGGATCTCGTAAGCAAAAGAGTTTGCAAATTTTCTTTCGAAAAAGGAGTAACGAAATTTTCTTTCGAAAAGGATCTCGTAAGCGAAAGAGTCTAAAAATTTTCCTTTCAAAAAAGGAGTATTCTTTCTAATGAAAGAGTCTAAAAACTTTCCTTTGAAAAAGGAGCATAATTTCCAATGGATTCCTTGACGAAAGATCTTTCAAAAGGATTCCTTGATAACATAATAACTTGCGAAAAATTGTGTCTTTCAAAAGGTGTGTTCCTTCAAAAAGACCCCTTGGTGTCTTGATGTCTTGAAGGGTTTCCTGTTGAAAGAACCCCTTTCTGAAAATTGCTTTCTAAAAAGGATTCCTCGGTGTCTTGATGTCTTGAGGAGGATTCCCTTACGTCTTTTATATGATATTCAACATCATGTGTCTTTGTTTTTGAAGCCTTATATCTTGGCGTCTTGCTTGGGGGCAGCCTGACTAGACCCGTCTTTGATGTGACTATCCTATAACGCAATTTGCAATAGCCACAAGCTTATCTATCTAATTAGTGTGTCTTGTGTTTTATTTGATCAGACTGTGTCTTATTATGTCGACTTGTGTCAAAATTGTCTCCTTGTGTCTATTGTAATTCACTTTTTCACCTAACATGTTTGTCTGCAGCATAACATGTTTGTGGTGAGATCATGGCTAGCTTTACAGGATCAAAGATTTGTGTCATCTTTGCATGGTGGAGCTCCCTCTTTCATGTCAAGGTATGTTGGATCGAAGGTCTGCTTCCTTGGCAATGTTGATATATTCTCTTCAACCTCTTTCTACTTTAGCTTTCATATGCATCGACACATATGCTCGCTAAAGTGGGGGTAAAATGTAATGGTGTAAATTTGCACCACGTGCAATTTCCCATTAATTTACCCTCATTTTTGCCTTACAAGTTTGATAATGCAAAAACCTACCGCATTTGCTTTGCTCTCCTATGTGTCCCTGTCATTTAGCATCGTTGAAGGGAATTTTTGTAGGGGATGTGCATGCACCGTACAAACGTCCACGTGTCGCTCTGTCATCCTAACAAGATTCTTGCATCAGGAAACGATAAAGACGTTATGATTCTTTATCACTTGCGAGCATAACATTCCCCTACCGAATCTTGACTGTCGAGAACGACTATTTGCCTCCAATTTGCCCATTAGAACAAGATTTTATCTCATTCTCAAGCTAATTCTTGGTTCTAACACCTCTCCTTGCATCTCTATCACTCATTCATGCTTCTATCAGCTTCATTCTTGGCTTTTACATCATCTACTTGCTCCAAGGCCATTGTTATTACAGGTTGTTGAGGCTCTACTCCATTGGCATGGTGATCTTATTCTTCTCCTTTCTCTATCAACCTTGAGCACTCATAGAAAAGGAAGTGATATTGTGTCTATTTGTTTATTTGCATTATCTAACTTGTAGAGTGGCATTTAGATTGTTGTTGCTCTCTACCTCTTTGTGTCTATTCTATCTACTTCTTTATTGCTTTTCTACATCTTATGGTCTATTGGTCATCCATGAAGGTGGGAACATTGAAACGTGGACTTGACTGAGGCAAATTCCAAAACACAACCCCAACATTTTTCTTTTATTGTGTGTAGGTGGTGCTTGTTTGCTAGAGCTAGCTGGAGAATTGGACCTTGAGTAAGTTGGCATTCTTCTTCTTTCTCCTTTGTCATTTCTCCATTACAATTGTTCATATTTCCTAGTTAAAGTATTCTTCTTGTTGTACTTTACATTTCCACATATTTCTATCAAACTGTAAGACCAAAACATTCGGGTTGTCAATAGACTTTGTGTTTCTGGCTACTACTTGATCCTTTATCCATACAAGTCATTAGCACATCTCTGAGACACCAGCACAGCGCGTTGAAGTCCAACACATGCGTTGTCGTCCTTTGAGAAAGAGTCGTTTGGTCTACAATCGGACACCTTTGTGGTATGCTCGCTAAATTCCAAATAACTCCTATCTTCAAACATAAGGAAAACAAAGCCTTGTTTTCCCTTCCTTTTTAGCTTATTAAGTAGTCTGAGATAGTTTAAGACAGTTTGCTCCCTTAGGCTCTTCCAAAATCTCAAGGGCAACGAATCCCCTTCTATACAATCATTATACTTTATGCTAGCATAATCATGCCTAGCTTGTAGAGATCTTTTATTGATTACGCAATCAAAAGCAACAATGGGAACATTATTTCTTGTGTTACATGTATATATGAATATATGAGTACATGTAAATATGAATATATGTATATACATATATATGTTCTTTATCATCTCTTATATATTGTATCACTATACTTTATGCTAACATAATCATATCTAGCTTGTAGAGATCTTTTGTTGATTGCTCAATTAGGGGCAACAATGGGAGCATTATTCTTTGTGATATATATGCTTACATGATTATATCTTATTTGATTAGTTTGGTGTCTTTTATCTTTTATCATTATTATGCATCATTTTACCTCTCCTCTAATTGGTTTTCATCCAACATCCAATTCCTTGCATCTATTGGATGCAACAAATTGGAGGACAAATGTATTTTGTGAAAAAAAATCATAGTTAAGATTTTGAAGAGTAGTTTGTGCTAGAGATAGACTTACCACCGTATCCAAATGGAAATCCATTGCAATATATTGCCACATCATGTGGATCACCTTAATATATTGTGTAAACGTTCATCACATTCACACATTGCACAAAGTTTTTCATGTCAATTTTGAAGCAAGCAAAATATTTCATCCTTCTCTCTTCATTTTCTATTGATGGCTCAAGTAACAAGTAGTTTGTACTTATTTTAATCATATGGTAGATGCTACTCATTGCATAATTTGATTTGTTTTGTACAGTTTCAATAGGTCACTTTATACCAAGGAGAGTGCAAGAAGAATCAATGTATCACTTTTAAAGACATCCTCCTTTGTGAGTATCCAAACATTTACTTTAAAATGCATGCTCATGTTAGATTCACACACACATCATAATGAAGGAAAAATGTAATGGTGAAAATAGCATACCCTTGCTAATTCCATTTAGTTGTGTTCAAATCAATGGGAATGTCCTCATTCAATAACATGGGTAAGTGTGGCAAACTTTTTTCTAAAATCAATTAACTTAAAACTTTGGATTTCCACACTCAAAAATTGAAGATGTAATTAAAATTAAATTGTAGTACATTGAATTTAATATTTAAATTACAAAAAAAAATTAAAATATTAAAGACTAAAGTATTCTTATTTTTATCACTAAAATATAACGTAACTTGTCCTGTTCATCGTTCCATCTTCCATTTGTAATCCTAATCCTAGCAAAGATCTCCTTGTCATTTTAATGAACAAAAGTCTAAAGTACAACTGCATGTCTTCTTGTTTTAAATCTAAGTAAATATCCTACTCGTTAGAGGTGCAGTATTGGCGTGAATAGTCATATACTATAATGTTGTAAGAAAACCACGACGGTAGAGGGAGTGAGATGAACCAAGGTCATCACAAGGTCGAACCTAAATAGAAATTCTATCAGAATTTTATTCAACATTCTACAAAAACAAAGCCATAACATGGAACAGAATACACAGCAATATAAAAGGGGAGTAGAATTCTAAGAGTTCAGCCCTACATGCTTTTGTATCCACACAAGAATAAGCTATAACTTACATCAAGAAATCACTCTTCAAAAGCGACAAGGCAGGCATGCATAAATCTACTCTGCCACTTAAACATATATACTTAAGCCAACTCTTTTCAAATTGTTGCAGATTATCAGGAAGGAGATTTAATATGCTATAGCAGGAGAGCTATTTTATAAAGGAAGAATTACCATTATACTAATACTCACAACACAAAACTATTACTAGAGGTTTAGGATTACAATTTGTTTCCATCTAAAATTCCTCTAGAATAGGATATTTTGCCAACCATTGGCTATCAGAAAGACGTAACTAGCTAAATATAGACAAAAGTTGAACACAAATATCCCTTTAAATAATAAGTTCGCAATTATATGAAGAACTTGAACAGATTTTGGTTAAAAAATACATAAATACTGTTCTCCAATGCACATAGCCTAGAAGGGTTACGCAGAATTTAATCATGCCTCAAATTGGTGTGAGTCCAACCACACCTGCAAATGACATTGACAACCACAAAATTTAGTAAGAAATAAGGAATTGCCAAAAACATTTAATCAAGTCCTCAAAGAAATTCAAAGAGGGAGTTACAAAGAAACAAAACATTTCTTGTGCATTAGTTTACACACTTGACTCACGAATCAAAGAAGAGAAAGAGACCAGCATATCGAATAGGCAACTTCAATTTGGTTTGTGATGATTGATTAAATACAAAAGCAAGCTCAGCTTATGCATCCAACTACAGATCATATGGTATGCCACTAGGAACTTGGAAAATTTATCCGGATACTTTCAAATCAAAATGTCGTCAAGTTCAAAGTAGTATACAGTGAAAGTGGAATAGGTGGTTCTGGAGAAAAAGTTATCTTGCATACATCTTCTCCCATTTCGTATTGTTTAGGAGTTCAATGCAATTTGCCTATCATGATACATGTGAACTATCTGATTCTTGTTTAGATTGACATCTCCTAGTAGCTTTGGAAGCTATACTTCCTATTTAAATGTTTGCATTCTAGACATATATTTAGCTTCATTACCATGTACACTATATGGTTCTTTCTTGGAACACCAGCTAACTGCAGCATTAAACAGACATACCCATAAGGGACCTTCAACTCCTACATCTTTAGGCCAATAAATATATCAGACCAAACTTTTAGGTTTCTCCGTTCTTCGAAATTACTTCTATTTTATTCTTAAGCTCAAGAATGTCCCTCAATCTCTATTTGCCAGCGATACTGAACTTCAACATAAAATTTCCTTTGAGATTGTTCTCACAACAGAAAAATCTTATATTTAATCGTGTCATTGCTGTCAATTATCAGCATTTTGTTGTCTTCATATGGTAAAGATAACAAAATTAGTAATAATTACAGACCATTGTCTGATAATAATCCATAATTGTCCAAGACCATGTAAATACTTTTTGCAGCTTACAACTATTTTTTCCTTCCCTTTTAACCCATAACCCACCAGTTGTTGCTTTCAGTTATAAGCTAAAGCAAAGGCCAACAGTATCCTAAATTATCTCTGTGATCGATGAAAGTTTCCCTTCAAAATCAATGCCTGCCATTTGAAAGCACCATTAGGTGACACTTCTGGCTTTATATTATTCATTAATTCAATCTACATGATATTTTCTTCTTAAATTTTATTTCCAGTCAATTGCCTTCCTGCAGAGAAGAACTCAAACATTCCCAAATGCTAGGGCTCTCTTTTATTGCATTCATCTTTCATTTACATACTTATCTAATATAACTGTTTTCAATTTAAATGGTCGATGCACCCAATGGAATATTGGATAGTCCTTTTAACTTTTCTAACTTATTTTGCCTCATGGATCTTCTCATTGTAGGTTGCTGATATTCATGCTCTTTTCCCCCAGCCTATAAAAACTTCAAACTAGTTTTGCATAGTCTTCAATCTCTTCACATGCCTTTGACACATCAATATCTAGTCCAACTTCTCTGCACTTAGTTTCTTGTGGCCTTCGCTCTGCCCTCTATCCATCTGTGCATCAATATTACTTGCATTTACACCACCTTCAGACGAGATAAACAGAACATTTCAAAATATGAGAACTTAATGAAATACTTCAGCTTTGCTTTCTTCAAGAACACCAATTTCAAGGCAATTAAGCCTATAACCCTTTAGGAATGTTTTTGTACTCAAAATTTCGCTTTTGCTTCTGCACGTGTACAAACACATCACGTCTGAACACCCCTCATGTGAGCCTTTCAAAGCTTCTAACCACTCCAAGCCTACAATGGAGTCGTATCACAATTAACAATTGCAACCTATTTAGAAGAACTTCTATTGTCTCTGCTTGATATGTTCATCAAGGCAAACATGTTTTGACTTTCAACATAAATCTAGCCTTTCTAATAATCGAGTCTTTCTCTTACCGCCAAGGCAATTAAGCCTATAACCCTTTAGGAATGTTTTTGTACTCAAAATTTAGCTTTTGCTTCTGCACGTGTACAAACACATCACGTCTGAACACCCCTCATGTGAGCCTTTCAAAGCTTCTAACCACTCCAAGCCTACAATGGAGTCGTATCACAATTAACAATTGCAACCTATTTAGAAGAACTTCTATTGTCTCTGCTTGATATGTTCATCAAGGCAAACATGTTTTGACTTTCAACATAAATCTAGCCTTTCTAATAATCGAGTCTTTCTCTCACCGCCTTCATTTTGTGCAGGTGGAATTGATTATTAACTTATCCTTGACAGGATTGTACAAATTTGTCAGAGAAATATTCTATAACTTATAACTTCTCAATGTTTTTGTAAGATTATGGCTAAAAGTTCTTGCAAGATGGTTGCAACGATGCTTTGATACTACGTAAGGATTTAACGCATATGTTGAATTAAATCTAAATTGAAAAAACTTGAACAAAATTCAAGCAAACTACCTACTGCATAAATAAAAACTTGCAGAGATGAAAGAATGAACAAAGCACTATCTTATTCACCAAACTATGCCTAAGGTGAGCTTTCTTTAATAAAGAATAAAGAGAAGATGAAAATAAGAACTCATACTTCTAAAGAGAAAGAAACTATAATTCCCAAATGCCTATCTAGAGAAAGTCAGGAAATATAGCAAACTAATCATAGAATTATCTAAACAAAATATCTAAAAAATAAAAGCCTAATATCTATAATATCCACCAAAATAAGATGAATACAACCTAATGTGTAATAATGTGTGATTTACACCAACTCCCTTGCTTAAGTGCAGCTTGGTTGGGTGAAAAGGATCAGTCCTGGTGACCAAGACATGTTAGGTACCCATGTACAAGAAATGAATCCCCGCAAAGAGAGATACCATCATCCCAAGAACATATTACATCATGTTGTAGAATATGAAAAAGGTCAAAGAAGATTATCACATAATGAGTACTGAAGTAAGTCCCCCTAAATCAAACGATGCATCTCCCTTTTCAGGAAAGAAACCCTGTGCTATATATCTATTAAATTTCTGCTCCAAAGGTGGAATGTAGGGAGAAAAGATGACCTCTAGTTCGTATTTATCCATGCCTATGCGGAAATGTGACTAGATCTGATTATTAGACTCAGATACATGAATGTGTCGTCATGAAAGCCTGTAGAGCTGGAGAGTAAACAAGATGGTTTATATGTATCCTCGATCCAAATAAGGTGGTGAAGCTTCAAGAGAGTTGTTATCAAAGAGTAGAACAATGTCCTTAACAATGTTAACAAGATCCCAAAGCTGAGATTCTGCAAACATTAGATGTCTGCTAAGCATGTATCTCAATGCACTGAATCTTGTACACATTTATAAACCTGTTAAAGAGTGTCACCAAAAACATTCAAAAAAGCTAGGCCCTCTAAAGAAGCAACAAAGGAAGGGGAATCTCTGTAGTAGTGTTTGCAACTTTTAAGTGAAAAGCAGTCAACTAAGGAATCATCATGTAGATGGAGGTTCCAATGGATCTTCACAGAACTTAATTGAGGAGTTGTCACAAGTAGATGGGGGTTCCAACAGATCTCCACACAAGTTTTGACAAACAGATAGTTCTAATGGATTTTCACGCAACTGGCAGATGGTGGACATGGCAGTAAAAGGGCACTCTAAGTGCTCTGTGTGACATAAGAACTTCTCAGAAACAATGAGACATAGATGTTCACAAACTCTATCATTGTTGTTAAACTATTCTTTCTTCTCTCAAATATCACTTGACTTGGGAATAAGACCAAGGAGAAGTGGTAGAAAAAACTTCCTAATGCAGTAATCTTCTATATGTTCTTGCCAAGATGATAGTTCTAGTTATTTAGAATAACTACAGCTTTTACGAGTGGCTCTTATAAACCATGATTAAAAGTCTTACCGCAAGCTAGCCTGCCTCCAGCATTTCCAGTAGTCAAACTAAGCTCATGCCCACCTGAAACCAAAGAAAAAAATTACAATTAACAATATTCTAGCTGCATATTGAGAAAACAAGATATTTTTTCTTTTTGGTAGGTAAAAGCAGAAAATGGTAATATATTGAGATGTGTATCGTCTAAATGATTGCCTCCTTAATTTTGATCAGTCATACTACTTTCTGAAACTAAATTAGCACAATTTACATCTTGGTAGCCAGTGTGTTTAACATAAATACAATCTGATTTTTGAGAGATGTATTTGATAGGATTTCCTAATATTAAAAATGAATGCTGGAATTCTTATCACTAGTTTGAGAAGCAAGAATTTTCAAATAATATTATGTGAACACGAAAGACAATTTATTCACGGTATCACAAAAAAGAAAAGAGAGGGAGAGAGATAGAGAGAGGGAGAGGTTAACAGTGCCCAGATATAAAGGAAATAAAGATGAGTACAATCTACCTTTGCCCAGGTCATCCTCAAGCTCATGCACAACGAGTGCCCTACCAATAACTGCATTAGGTCCACCCAATGGAATCTGTAGGCATAAAATCATGAAGATGTGATTGTTACAGAACAGTTATACTTTAGTTATTTTAGAGGTAAAATTGGAAGCGAAAAAAATCAGGATTGAATTTCTATGGATATCATCACATCTCAGGCTAATTCATCGGTGCAATCATAATTACCAGACTCGGACTCAGCAAGTTGATTTTTGACACAAACACAAACTCAGCAAAAAAACTTGGCACTTTCAGAAAATGCAAAACAAACATGAATTTTTTGAATAATTTGGCCCATACTTGCCAAGTCTCTGAAACACATCTGCAGGCCATATAGGCCTGCTCAACCCAGGACTTGCGTAGACACACTGGCTAACCAGAGAGTTTGGTAACTATGAGTGCAATGAAAGTCTTACACCAATAACAAACTAATGCCATAAATAAAAATGAGACAAAACATTGTTGAACTTTCAAAGTCAAGCATACTCAATAACGCTACTTCTTGGACCATTTTACCTGTGTATCAACAATTGTTGCCTCGGCAATTCCTGTTAACCAACATAAACAAAATTAGCTCGGCTCTTACTTATAAAGTTTCAAACAAAGCCTGTGCTTGTTACAATGAAAGCAAGAATTTCCTGAATGCGTATTACCATCCGAACCAGCAACTATGTTTCCCAGGTCACCCGCATGCCGTACACTATCCTTAGGAGCACCATGTGTCAAACCATTTGGATTGAAATGTGCACCTGGCCACCAGAGTTGATGTAAAATGATTGAAAAAGGAAAAAAATAAAACCAATACACGAGTATAGCAGCTGAAACAAATAGGCATGCTAGATATTGATAATTTGAAGAAAAAAGTAGAGAAGCTGTCAAACTGTAAAATATTTGCTAAATTGTGAAACAAGCCTCACCTGTTGACATGCACCCATTGGTAGTGTCACCATACTCATGCTGTACGAAATTACAATGCAAGGCATTAGGCATTTATTTTCAAAGAGCTACTAAACTTTCTTTATGCAATAAAACCAAGTTCATCCATCTTTCACCAGGTTATTTTGACGTCATAGCTATAGTCACAGATTCACAGAAAGGAAAATAATTTTCCAATGCAAAAGTAGCTAATTAGGGACTACAATTCTATAAAATTCATTCAGGGTTTTATGTAATGATCACCAGATGAAAACCATGTTTTCCAGGAGCCAATCCTGTCACACGGACCTTCACTGTTGTGGGACCTGTTGCAGGAAAACCACTCTTTCAATCATGTAATCTGGATTCTCTATATATTGTCAACAAATAAAATACACGTCAATCAAAAATGGCCAGCAACTTAGATCTTAACCTAACACTGCCATCAAAAATCAAAGCCTCATTCTAGGTGACTGAAATCTGTAGAAATGATATAGACAGGAATAAGAAACAAAGAATCGACTTAAAAATTAACAAAATTATAAAGCATGCTAAATCACTCAAGAATTGAAACCACTACATGTGCAGATTAGATAACATAATTCAAAAGAAATGACAGAGAAAATGAATAAGAAGCATAGAAAATTGCAAAAGGTGTTAAAGAACTGTCTTGAGAACAATGCTATTTCTCTCAAAAATAATGGGAAGAAAAAAGTTAAAAAAGCAGTTTATACTTTCAATAAAATGCACACAAGCTTTACTATCTTCATGTCACGTTGCAGTCAAAATTGACAGTTGAAGCCCTCATTCCAGATACAGTTTAAATAGCAGAAAATCGTGGAAACAACAGAGAATGAATAAGAACCACAGAAAATGAATGCAACTTTAAAATTAATATGTGAAAAATGCCATTTGTCTAGGAAGAAAAGGGTTAAATGCAATCTATACTTTCAGCAAAAGCACGCCTCATATCAGGAAATCTCACAAGTTTGCTATATTACCCTCACACTGCCACCAAAACTGAAACCCTGACTTCATGTGCAGTCTAAACGAAAAAAACCCAACAAAAAACACCAAATTCACATAAAAGTTAATAACATAAAATAATTCTTCAAAGAATTGGAACAAAAAGTAGAAAATCTGAAAAATGGAAGAAAAGGAAACATTGTGATTTCAACAACAAACATTTTTCATAACAAGAAATTTAACAAAGTTTAAATATCTTGAGCATGCAATGGCATCAAAATCAAAAACCTAATTCCAATTGCATCGTGAATGACAGAAATTTAATGAAAAAAGGAGAAATAAATAAGAAAAAGAGATCCATATAAATGAAATACATGTACAAAAATAAGGTAAATTTTACCCGATCGTCGCTCAAATAAAAGTTAATTCTTGAAATGAATCATGAACAAATGGAAAAAAAAATTACTTTCTTATCTGCAAAAGAGGAATTTTTTTTAAAACTCGGTATATTAAGGTTTAATTTAACAGATCATCCTACAAATAAAACCAATTAATCAAATGAATCTGTGGAAAGTAAGGGGAAAAAAAACTTAATATTGTGCATAACGGGAAATTTAAGAAACCTTACAACCTCACCCCCACACTACAATCAAAATCAATGCCATAAGTCTAGCTGCAGTGTAAATGACATCTACCCAAGGAAATAACAGGGAAATTATTAATAGATATGGTATTTACTATTTAAGAGAGCACACTTACCGACAGTATTAAAAACACACACATAAACTGCACTGCAGTCCAAATCAAGACCCTAACTCCAGGTTCAGTGTAAATGGCGGATCAGGGAAGTGACAGAGAAAATGAAACTTTACAAATATGGGTTGACACAAATGGAAGAGCTCACTATCTTAGCCTTTATCTTGCAGTCAAAGTCAAAGGCCAAGCTCCAGCTACAGTATAAATTACAGACTTCTAAGGAAATGACATGTTAATTGAACATTTTAGTGCAAAACAAATGTAGAAAAAAAAGCACTTGCCAGTGAATAAGAAGAAATTTAAGAAATATTACTATCTTAACCCCATATTGCAGTCAAACTTGTAGAAAAAGTATTTTTTTCCAAAACAGCACTTCCCACTGCTTCCTCTGCAAACCCTAATATTGTGATTTTCACAGATGATTCTAGGGAATCCACTATGCTGATCTCAACAAGTGGTGAAGATGCGTGTTCCCTGTTGCTTCCTGTTTTGGTGGGGTCAACATATCAAATACAGTTCTCTTGGGCCCATCCCTTCCATGGGTTCCTGCACCGCTGGCTCCTATTATGCCCAGTAAAGAAGGCCCCAATGGCGATGTGAGGGATTATTTAGGTCCTGTTGCATCTGGGAGTGCTTGCCCTGCAATCTCCAGGGCTCTTTTGGCCAACGCAAAGGTCCCCAAATCACCTAACAAGGAATTCAAGGCAGCATTCAACTCTCAGATGAGACAGCTGGATGCTATCCCTTGTTCGGGTCATCATCCAGTGATATCACTTGGCAAAAGGTCCTCAAGGATGAAGAGAAATATGCCAAGATCAGTTTGATTTGCAAGTGCAGTTCCTTCTGGCCATGTCTAGCTGATTTCTATGCATGAATATCTAAATAGTGGTACTCCAGTATTGAGGATTTGATTGAAATCTATCCTAGTGCTCAAGGTTTTTTGTTCTGTATGCAAATTGTATGAAGATGGGCCTTTTATTCTGGAAAAAGGTCCTCAGTTCTGCGATAAGCATGTTTTGTTGGTTAAGCCTTGGTTCCTGGCATTCAACCCAATGACAGAAACCTTTTATGTTATGCCGATTTGGGTGAGGCTGCCTCGCCTTCCTCTTCAATTCTAGGTTGATTCGTGCTTTCAAAGGATAGGTAATGCCTTGGGCAGATTTTTGGCACTAGACCAAGAAACAGATGGATTGATTCACTCTACTTCTGTGGTAATCCAAGTGGAGATAGATATCTCAAAAGTTCTGTTGGATGAGGCATGGCTCAAGGTAACTGGGTTTGGAAACAAGTTTTGAATTATGAAAATATTGTGTTTAGATGCCAAATTTGTTTCCAGGTTGACCATGCAGCTGCAAACAGTAAAGCAGGCAAACCAAATACTACCAAAAAAAGCAACTTAGTGGAAAGGATCATGCTTATCGCATTTAAGTTTTTAACTATTAAGAGACTGGTGCCTGAATTTTCTGATGATAGCTCCTGTTGTGACCTTTTCACACATTGCCCCATTGCAAATGGGGACCCTTCGTTTTTTTTGCTTTTGGGTTTTGCCTTGGCATCGCAACCGCTTATCACTAGTCTTTTTGCAATGAGGAGTTTGAGTTTCGAACGGTCACCCGAGTCAGTTGGAGAAATTGAGCCTAGATCACTGTGCAAGCGTCATCACCATGCTTAGGAGGCCTGGGAGACGAAGATCGACTGTCATTTCAGTCAATTCCGACACCTCCCAGTTTTTAGGGTTTTTTCACTCTGGCCCCCTATTTTTTAGGACCTACTTTTTTGGCACTTTTGGGCAATTCTGAGATCCCTATTTTTTAGGGTCTATTTTTAGAAAGCTGCTATTTTTGGAAAATTTCTATTTTTAGAAAGTTTCTATATCTGGAAAAGTCTTGAGTTTCGAAAATCCACTCAGAAGTTCGAAAAGATCAACGAAACTCTCAGAAAATCGATTCGAAATTTTTTGAAATCATGGCTAAATTCTGGAAAATCACTGAAAAAGTTAAAAAATCTGGAAAAATCTTTCAAAAATCACAGAAAAATGGTGGAAAATCTGAAAAAATCAGTCTAGAGATCATGGAAATAATGAGAAATCTGAGAAATTTATAAAAAATTTGAGAAATCCATGGAAAGAATCTGGAAATCTGAACATTCATATCAAGGTAATGACTGAGAATTCATGGAGAAGACTGAAGTCTGTCAGAAATTCGCCTAAGTATGGAGTTTACTCAGCATGGAGAAGGCAAAAGTTAGTGTCAAAAAAACCTTCAACTCACAAGTCAATGGCATGCAAACAGCTGAAGTCCACCCTATCAATGGCAAGGAAACTAGCAAAGTCCGCCCAGCCAAGCAGGTTAAATGGCAAGCCAAAGGCTGAAGTCCGCCTTCCAATGGCCTGACCTGTGGTAAAGTCCGCCCTCAAAAGGCAGAGGCAATGGCAAAATAATTTTAGACAAAATGGAGAAATGGCAAGCCATCCTATGAAGTCCGCCCTGAGAATGGCATGAAGAGTTGCTAAGTCCGCCTTCGTTAAAATGTTAAATGGCATGCTAAGTGGCCAAGTCCGCCTTGGACATAATGTTGAGATGGCAAGACATTTTGCCAAGTCTGCCTTGTAGGGCATGAAAAATGATGAAGTCCGCCTTGGACAAAATGTGAATGGCAACAAAAATGATGAAGTCCGCCCTTGGTCAAGTGTCAAATGGCAAGGAAAGTTGCCAAGTCCGCCCACCATAATGCAAATGGTTTGAAGTGAGCTGAAGTCCGCCCAGCCACATGTTAAAATGGCAAGACAATTAGTGAAGTCCGCCTTAGCCAAAAGTTGAAGTGGCATCAAAATTGGTAAAGTTCGCCCATGGCCAAAACAATAGATGGCAAAGAAATGTGCCAAGTCCGCCCTTGGCAAGGCCATAAAGAAAACACCCAGCACAAAGTGGAGTGGCAGGTTGCAGGCTGAAGTCCGCCCTTAGTCAATGGCTAGAAAATGTGTGAAGTCCGCCATGAGAAGAAAAGTATGGCATGAATAAGAGGCAAGTCCGCCATGTGAAAAAAGTGAATTGGCTAAAGCATAGCCAAGGAAAAAGTTGAATGGCTAAACTAATAAGGAAATCCGCCATGCTTAGAGAAGAGTAGAAATTGTGAAATTTTGCCTAAGTATGGGCTTTGGAAAATGTTAAAATATGCTTGAAAATTCGCCTAAGTCCAAATACCAAAGTGTCTGGAGAAAAATTTCGCCATGCCAGATGATTTAGGAAGATGAAATAAATTTTGGCCAAATAACTTTGGACGATTAAAAAATTATGGCCAAATAAAGTTGGACGTGGCTAGATAAATTTTGGACGAAAAGAAAATTATGGACGAAATAAAATGGACGGCAAGAAAATTATCGCCAAATAAAATTGGACGGCAAGAAAATTGTGGCCAAATAATTTTGGACGATAGAAAGTTATGGCAAAATAAATTTGGGAAGGAAAATTTGCCTAAGGCAATGGCAAGAACTTCTTGAAGTTTGCCTTGCATTTGAAATGGAAGTCTCCAAAGTCCGCCATAAGGAATGGTGAGAATGTTCGGACAAGAGGAAAGTCCTACCTTGGCACTTAGAAAAGAGACAAAGCACATGCAAAGTCTGCCATGGAAAAGTGTTCACCAAGCCCAACTTGTAGAGAGAGAGTATGGCAAACAATGAGAAGTCCGATTTTGGGAGATAGAGATGAAGAGTTAAAAATGAAATATGCTTGTGCCAAGATGAAAATGATGAAGAGAGTATGAAGTTTGCTTTAAATTCGAAACGAAATTCACTTTGGCATTAGGAGAGAGTGTTAAAAAAATTTAGCACGAGGCCAGAATTCAAGAGAGAGAAAATGAAAATCTTCATCCAGCATTGGGATTGATGAATAATTTTCGCCATGGCTAAATTTAAAAATAAAATAAAGATAAAATCAAATAAATTAGCCATTTTGGAGAAAATTAAAAGCTTGAAAATGAAATTTATGAAAATCTTTCAAAGCTTATCTTGAAAAGTTATCTTTAGGAGAGAGAAAATCTAAAATAAATTTGTTTTGTTTTACTGCAGGTGGATGACTACACAAGGCGAGGAAAATGGCAAAGAAAGTGTAAAGTCCGACTTGAAGGGAGATGAAAGAGAACTTGAGGAGCCCACCCTTGCACATCATAAGACCAGCAAGAAGTCCGCCAAGAATTTGGCATCACGAAGACAACGGCAGGCACACTGACAAGTACATCCAACTTACGCAAGCCAAATTCAAAATTGAAGACAAACCCACCGGCGAAGTTTATTTGAGCACAAAAATGGCCAAAATCTTGAAGATGTTACAAAATGAAATTGAATAGCCAAATTTTGGCTAAGTATGGGAAATTCTCCACTGAGAAAATTTCAATTTCCTCCATTGTGGCGAAGGCAAAGGGAAGTTCCTCTCCAAATTCAAGGAACTTGAAGAAATTCCAAAGCAATCTAGAAAGAAAGACTTAATAACTTCGAGTCTAAACAGGTGCTCCAAGGCGAGGTGAGAAGAAGAAGCCGAAGTCATCCAAGATCAAAGCACGAAGGATAAAGTCATCGGCAAGGAAAATATTCTAAGGAACAAGACCAAAGTAACCAGGGAGGACATCCAGCATGTTGAGGTGGCGCCTTGCCATCTTCCAACCAATCAAAATCATTCCAAATCAACATGCAACAACTTTCTATTTTATTTGTTGGTTCATATTTGGTAAAAAGGACAAGTGTCTTTGAATGTAATTTTCTCATTGGTCAAGGGGTAGCAAACCCTAATTAGGGTTTTATTTGTAATCTTGGCCGTTGATTCCAAATAATCTTGGCCATTGAATTGTAATTGGGGAGCCTATAAATTGAGCTCACCCCCTCATTTGTAAAGCATGGGAGCATGTTGCAAAACATGTTGAGATAAGCAATTGTTCTAAGACTACCAAAGTAATAAGTAATGCATGCATTGTTCTGATAGTGATTACTTTTCTTATTTTGGAGTTGTTATGGTTCTTATCCCTCATCATAGTTTAGATTTCATTTCACGTATGTTAGATGAATGCAAGATTTGATAAGTATTGATTTATGGTGAAACTTTTTGCTCATACTTTCTTTGAATGGATGATTTTCATTCAATGCGTAAAGTTAGCCTGAGCTTATTTTGTGGATGCTTAACTTCTGTTTGGATAATTATTGTTTGATTTGATGGTAGTTATTCATGACGTGAAAATCATAAGCACATTCCCTTAAAGATTGCACCCCCTTTGTGTAGTTGTCATTGAGCGTGGCGAAGCGAAGCGTGGTTATTGGTTCCACCAAGTCAATACCATCTCTTGAATTCTTAGGAGTAGATTAAAACTTCTGAACCTTTATCTCCTTTTTTAGTTTGTTTGATCCATGACCCAAGCAATAGAGCTTCATTGTCTAGACCTTCATTGTGAATTGAACAAGCCTAGCGTAAGTCCCTTTGTGTTACCAACATAATCACATCAAACCACAGAGTCTATCCGCATTCATCTTAAACATTGGGATTACCATATGATCTTACTTGCAATCTTAGCATACAAGGTAATTTTTCAAGAGGGAATGGAGCGCCTTTGGACTCTTTATTCTAGAATGTTTGTTGTGTCATAAAACACGCATCAACAGCTCCCAATCTGTGAATTCTCCTGAACAAACTATGAAAGAAGGTCCTTTGAAAAAACCAGCAATATAAGCACAGTCGAGGGTTGCATCACCTCCACGTTATGCTGATATTGTTTATTTGTCTGTAGCAACAGCTGTGTAGCAGGCTGCAGAGGGTGGTCAGGTGGACAATGTTAATGATGGTGGTGGTTCCTCTTATGCAATGTCCTTGGGTAAACATAAATCCTCTGATTCTCCAGCAGGAGATGACACAACTTCCCTCCCCTCACTTCCCATTCCTTCCCCTTTTATAGCTAGTAATGCCTCTTAGCCATTAACTCAGGTAAAGAATGAGGTATTGGTGCCAATATTCCAGACTCTCTTTTGGATACCATCCATCAATCACTCTCAACTTCTCTAGTTTCTTTTCTTTGGAATATGAGGAGAGGACAACTCTATAGTCTATAGGGTGGATGGAAGTAAAAATGCCATCTCCCCTCTCCTTCACCAACTTTGACATCATTATTAATATTAATCAAAAATGTTTCTTAACACTAAATTATTAGAATATAAAATAATAAAATAAGAAATTAAATAATAATAAAAAATTCAAATGTTGGTTCCCACGAATAGGACCCATGAATCCTAAACAAAGAAGGTATAATTGCAGGTTTGAGGATTCATTTTTAGCGCCTAATTGTCAGATATTCAGTTGATATTTTGAGTTTAAGATTTTCAAGCCAGCAAGGACAAAACCCCTTAAGGCCATTGTGAGGTCAAGCAACCAGGTCTGCAGGGAAATCTAGGAAGACAAACTGTGGCATAATGGAGCGCTAACCCCTTGGAAGCTGTTGAATGCTAGGGCAGATTCAGTTCATAATTTTCCAATCAAAGGTTTGAGCACCATCATTGACATTCCCTTGTGGAGTGTATCACTCAGGAGGTCATCCTACAACATTAGCGCAACCCAATGACAATATTCAAGGGCACATTGGATCACCCAGCAAGCTCCAGAACTTGTTATTGAGGTCATGTTGGATTACTGCAAGAGTTCCATCACTGCACTCAAAGTCGAGGAAATCGTGCTCAGGAAACCTTTCACATACCTGCATATTTCCATTGTTGCCCACTCCTAGGTGATCCATTGCAGCATAGATATGGTCCAGTCCCAACCAATCGTTGCTGATTGCCTGACTGTCACAGGTCTGAGTAAATCATCCACCCTATTCACCTTATCTGCAGCCACCAAGGACAGCAACCACCCAGATTTGAATGCAGGGGAGCTAGAAGGGATTATTGATCAATAAAAGACAAATTAATATGCTCCAATGTAATGGCCAACCCCAAACTCCACACTCAAATTTATGCACTTTCCCAAAGAATTTTTTAAGTGGACATTTTGTCATACATTTTCAGACCATTCATTTTGAAGCATGAAACTTATGCAGTCAACAAGAGCCTTCACAATAACTTCAACAGAAAACTAATTGCCCAAAAATATATGAAATCTGATATTCCTTTATTTCATATCGGAATGTTACATACAGGAAAGATCAACAGACAGCTGGAAGTGAAATTAAAATATAATTTTCCTGGCCTGTTGAATCTTCAGCACTCCTTTGAATGGTACGGCTGCCCTTAATTCCAAGCAATTGTTCAGTCACCTTTGACCAGTGACATTTTCTCCTTCCCACCCATACGGCTCTCTTCTATTTGTATGGATTCCTCAGTATGGCACTTTTTTTTAGAAGGAATAAGTATGGCAGCTTTCAAAATTAATGCGACTGGAGTACCTTTGTACGGCGGCAGAAATTAAAGTCTGAAAATCATAGTATCGTACAGCATAATATAATAAGCATGAATTTCCTTTAACCCATCGAATTTCCATGACTTCTGTTGAACTGGGGTAAAACTTTGGGCATCGCGCCATTTCAAAACTCCTAAACTCCATACGATTCTTCAATTAATTCATTGCCATAAAATGTATGGAAATCATACGGTTTATTAATTCTCCCTCGTACACCTTACTTTCTCAGATTCAAACCAAATATTTAAAAAGGTATGGCTTATGATTTACAGTGATACAAGCTGGAAATTAAGCACTACCAATAAACCTTCGAAAATACTCTTATTTCCATGTCGTATGGCACCAAATAAATATGTAAAGTTTTTGATAGCTCAACCATTTCCTATGATTCAATTTGTACGGTTCTCATATATCAAAAATGTGCAGCCAACATACCAACCATATCATTTGTAATAATATTACCCAGAAGCTCTGAAATTCAGCAGACAATTTACTTTAACAATGACTTCATTTTCTGCTCAAACCCTGCATTTACAAACTCCATTAAATCATCACAAACAATTCCAACACAGTCCTGAAAATGAAGCTGTCTGCAATCACCTAGGAAACACCTCTCAGCTTCAGAGGTGATATCCTCCATGAAGATTAACGCACTCACAAAGTTCTGTAAAAACTTACAGCAAACTACTTCAAAAAATCCATGCATCCCCCAAAAATGTACTCCAAAATTGTTTTTCCCCTTTTCCAAAGGTAACTCCCATCTGGATTCTTGAAAGTCTCTTTTTTTTTTTATCTTTTTAATTTAAAACTCATGTCACCCTTTTTAAAATCCATCATTAAAATATTAAATTAACTCTTTTTTGAAAAAACACCTTATGTCTCCCATTTTAATAATATTTTAATTAATGCTAAGTTAAATATTAAATTTAACTTAAAACATTAGCGTTAAATTAAAATATTATATTGCCAACTATAATTCGAGAGGGGACATTACACCCAGGGGCTGCTGGAAAAATCGTTATAAGGAATTCAACCCTTAAGTAAGAACCCAAGGATGTCTCATTGGTATCAGAGCTAATAGAAATGCAAGCCTGTGGGTGAAATCATTGAGTACATGTAGTTGAGTCAGAGTGAAATGAGGGCCTTGGAAAGAGAAATGAGAAAGCTGGAAGCTGCACAAACAAAAATCAATGTTGGAATAGGAGGCAGAGGTAAGAGAAACATGGCTGATCAAGGAGATGAACTTGATGTTTTCATCCAAAAACAGGAAAAAACAGATCAACTACTCATCCAGATGATGCAGCAAATGCAAGACATGAATACCACCTTGATTTCCAAGCAAACACAATATTTCAAAGGTGAAGGGAGGAATTCAAATCAGAATGGTTATGCAAATCACACAAGTAATAACAGAGCTTCAGCTGGATCAGCAGCTTGGCCATTTCAACCTACCTTCCTACCTAGGACAGAGACACCACCCAAAGAAGAGGAGCCAAACCCAACATATGCTTGCATGGATGAGTACATGGGACTTGACCTAAACATCAGAAATCAGATTTCATTTGAAAATTATTGCAATTTCAGATCAAGGAATGGGCCAAGAATGGATAGAAGACCTTCTATGCAACAACCTCATAGAGATGTGTAGTAGAGGTTGAGTAAGTTGACTCTTCCCCTTTTGATAGATCAGGGAAAAGTACTGCACGTACTTGGGTCCAAAAGTTGGACACCTATCTTTCACTCAGCCCTATGTTGGAAGAAGAAGCCATCAAATTTGCAATTCTTCACTTGGAGGGTATAGCTCACAACTGGTTGCAACACAGGTTCATCACATAAGAGCGTAATCACATTGTTACCTACATTGATTTTACACAGACTCATGAATAGATTTGACAAGAAGGACCCCAAGATACATTTCAAGGGGTTGACCCAGTTGAGACAGCATAGCACAGTGGATGATTATGTAGCAGAATTTTAGCAAGTATCGGTTATGGTTCCAAATGTGACAGAGAGGAGATTCATCGTTTTATTATGGAGGGACTAGCCAAAACACTTAGGGGTTTGGTCAAAGCTTTTGATTTAATATCTCCACAAGAGGCCATCAAGAGAGAATTGAATTTGGAGGATTCAGTGACTAAGAACAAGTTCTACTTCAAGATTGCACCATCCGGGTCAGCATAAGAGACCTTTTCAAAAAGTTTTCCCTCAACCTAAGACATTACGTACTAAACCAAGCAAGATGGAAGAATCCAAAAATGAACTTTTAAGGAAAAAATAAAGTCTTTCTTATAGAGAGCCATAGGAACAAGGACACAGACACTTGGGAAAGGGACAGGGGCCTAATTTTTGGTATGCTTGGCATTATCTTTCCTCTCAATCTCACCTTTTTTTCCTCCATACAGCTCATGTTCTATTATTTCTCTGCTCTTATATTTCTTTGGTGTTGGAGGAGAGCTGATCTTTGATCTATAATAACACATTTTTGGTACATGGGTCTTATCTTGTTCCTTTGTTCGGCTGCTCTCATGGTGACAGGAAGTCACCAATGGAACTTTGTTAGGTTAAATTATACACCTCCTTTCAGCCTCCTCTTGGTTTCACATGGTGCTTTGCTTATGGCTGGTACATTGCATTCCCTTTCAAGCAGCCTTCACAAAGGTGTTGAAATCCAGCAGATTGTTATGGGGAATACAAGAACCCTCCTCTTTCCTTCTTCCAATGTAGCCCTTAAGAATGCTAACATTACCTTCAGTTCTGCTGTTCCAAGATCCAAAGACAAGGAGAGTAATCATAACACTACCCAATATAGAGAGTTTCACCTCCTGTTGAGAAGGGAGAATGAAGAATCCAAGTCATTCTGTCTCAAAGGAGAAATGAAAATCTGCTTTGGTGGATAACAAGCCATGTAATAAAGCCAATTGTCCAATAGGACCTTATCATGTGAGGACTCGGTCTTGTGATTCTAGATTTGCCCAGGCCCCCTCCAGCAACTCGCAGCATGCTCTTTAGCCAATATGGAGCCAACTTTTCAAAATTTATCATCTAGGGTCCATAGGCAATGACTATATCCAAGAAACACAAATTAAGCAAAAGAACCTTCAAGATTTAACCTCGGCTATAAAAGAATTACTGGAGAACTCTGCTAATCAGTATTTTATGATGAGAATGGAGTATCAGAGAAGAAGAATCATGGATGAGCAAGCAGAAATTTTGAATGAGAACAATGCAAACACAGGATATTTGGAGGACATTCTGCACAGTGTGTGCACTTTGGCACAAGAAATGAGTTCACCAAGTGCGCCTCTAGCTATATGATGAGGGTCACTGTACGAACACCAGAGATCATAACTCAGATGTTAAACCGGATAAGGGACCCAATCATGATATGTAGACTCTCTAGCTTTCTTTAGTTGGTCTTGTTTCAGGCTTTCTGCCTCTTTGTATTCAGCTTTTGCCCTCTTTGATTCATGAATAAAAGCTTTTATAATTATCAAAAAAAAGACTTGAGCAGAAGATGAAACAAATCATACAGTCTTAAGCTCACATTGTGGGAAAACAGAAAACTCAACTCCAGGTGCAGTAAAAATGACAGAAATCCAAGGAAAATGTAAAATAAATGAAACTTGGCGTAAGTTTGTTGATGGAGTCAAAGAGAATACTATCTTCACCTTACGTTGCAGTCAAAATCAGAGCCCTAAACCTAGATGCAGTGTAAACGACAGAAATCTAGAAAAATGAGAGACTGAAAATTGACATAAATTTATTGAAAGAATTAAGACAGTTTACAATCTTCACGTTACACTGGAGTCAAAATGAACGCCCCAACTCCATGTGCAGTACAAATAACAACATAAGTCCAAAGAATTGACAGAGAAACTGAAAATTGAAATAAATTTACGACACAATTAGAAGGGCTTGCTATCTTGATTCTTAATATAACATAGTTGACAAAAATCAGAGCCCTACTCCAGGTGCAGTGTAAATCAAAATGAAAGCATTAATAGCAGGTGCAGGTGCAAGTGAGTGGTAAAGATTGATAACTACAACAGTGAAGACCCGAGTTCAAATTCTCGGGAAACTGTTTGACAAGCTACCGTGCGCAAATGCAACGAGAAAAAATGTGTGTATTTAAATCCTCTTTACACCAATTAAACAAAAATAACCGTGACAAAAATCAAATAAAACGACATCGAGAGTAAAAATTGCCAATTAAGTTAATGACAGAACTGAATGACCTTACTATCGTAACCATACACAGCCCCACAAACCAAAACCCTCACTCCACTACACTCTAAGTCAAAATCTAAGACTTAACTGCAAAATGCACTATAAACGACGACACAATTTTAAAGAAATGGCAGACAAAACGAACATTGACGTTAATTAATTGACGGAGTAAGAACTTGCTCTATTAATTTTAGCCTTACATTGCAGTGAGATTAAAACCCTAACTCCAGATTTAATATGAATAACAACAGAAGTCCAAACAAATGGCAGAGAGAAAACAAGTAAATTCATTAACAGCATTAAAACAAATTTGAATTACCGTCATCTTCCTGAACGAGATTCACGACGCCCTCGACCTGACTGTTTCCCTTGAGCACGGCAACGGCCTTCTTGGTCGCGGCAACTACAGTGAGCGCCCTGGCAGGCGGCGGAGCAAAAGCAAACAACGGCTTTTTCGCGATTCGTACCGGAGACCCATTGATAGCAACGTGAAACTGAGGAATATGAGAAGCGCTACTTACATTTAGTACCGCTGGGGTTGCAGCCATAATAGCCTGCGCCGCCATTGCTGCTACGAGAGCTTGTTGCATTTACAAACGTGGCAAGAAGTGTCCTGATAAGGTTCTTTTAGAACCTCCGCTAGATTTAGCGCAAGGCTACTGAAGGCGAAATTTTTTATTATTATTATTATTTTATTATTCGGATAAAGTGGAGAAGGTGCAATATGAGCTAGTTTGGAGGAAGGTGATGTTGCCTGACACGTGGAAAATATTAAATGGTATAATTTGGTGCTCTTTCTTTGTCGTTTATAAATTTGGTATATCTGTAGAAGATCTTCGATTTTACTCCCTCTTTTTCTTTTTTTTTGGGGTAATTCTAGAAGGTATTATTCTCTACTCTCTCTTAAAATATTTAATTATCTTACAAGTATTTATATTGATTTAATTAAATTTATATTAATTTAATATATGTTTTAAGTTTAAATATGCATATAGTGATTACACTCTCAAAGAATGTGTCTTGTATAGTATGTTGTTAATCAATTTAAAAAGTGGTCTACTCATCTTTGATGGGATAAGAGTAAGCATACAACATGATATTCGTTTTCGTGCCTAAGAAATATATAGCAATACAAAGCAAACATGGGTGCATGTTGTACCTTCATCACCCTCTTACTCATGATTGAAGCATAATATTACAAGACATTTTTGCCAACATCCTTTTTACTAGCTAGCTTCTTCATTTTCCTTACGAATTTTTCCTACATAAATATCTTTTTTGGCCATAGCATCCTCTATTCTTGAAATATAACTTGCTTTTAAAAATCAATTGAGAGGTTAACATGCATACATGGATTTAATAAATTAACTAATTTCGCCTCCAAGGTTAATATCGACAAACACAAGATTCATTTCCAAATCATCAAACTCAATGCTTCTCTTCTCTAAACAATTTTATTTCTCATGTCTTTGTCTAAGCTAAGAACCATTATTTAATTTTCTTTTGGAATAATATATTAACCATAGAAATGAATTGGCTTGTGAGAAGGGTGAGTCTCTCTAGCTTTTCCTTTGCTTCTACATTTGAGCAAGTCACTAAAGGAATATATGTAAGAGGGTCAACAACTATTGTCACAAATTCTCGGTTGGAATTCGCCTTAAATTCCTTTGTACACCTCCCTCCTGCCCGTTTTGTGGTAAGATTGAGACCTTGAAACATTGTTTTTGGTCCTTCCCTCATGCTCACAAGTTGTGGATTGCACTCTTTGCTTCATTACCAATCGTGTTTCATTTTCTTTGGTCATGGAAATTTGCTTTTCTTGGATACTTTGCCGCTCACAATGTGATATCCAATTCATGTTGGTTTATCTTAATTAAAAACATATGGAGGTTTCGATGTCAAGCTGCTTTGACTCGCTTCTTCTCCCCCCTTGAGATTGAATTGCATGTTATTTATTCCAATCTACTTACCCTTGTTTTGAGCCTCAAGTCTTACTTGGGAAAGAAGGGCACTACTTGTGATGTGCTTTATCTCCAAGTGGTGTCCCTTTTATCTCAAATTCAAGCCAGTAGCATGCATCTCTAGTCGAAGCTAGCTTCCCAGTGATTAGTTCAAATTGAGACTATAAATAAATTCAAGAAGTTATTGAGATATGGATTGCTTCTTATTCCATGGGTATTTTGTCTCTCTTTTTATATCAAGCAACGAATGCAAAGGACACTTCACAGGGCTTGGTCAATCATTAAAGAAGAGCATACAATTAGTAAATATTTTGAATGGATATGTGAAGTAATTGTTTTGGAAGCAACAAGGAATCACGCTGATATAAGAGTTGTGGTCTTATCCATATTGTTGAACACAATCCTTATGTTGCTCATTATTCTCTGTTTAGTTGCATTTGTTCTACTATTTATGGACAACTTATCATGCAAGTTCTCCATAGTAAGATTGTGCAATTATAGGCCTAAATGGGAAATTCTTCTTTGTTGTTCTATGTAATTCTTATTTGAGCTTGTTGTTTTTAGGATTTTGGCATCAATCTTTTTGCTACAAGTGTCTACTTCTTCATTGTTTTGTTGTTGTTTATGGCCTTGTAGGTGCTCTTTTCTTGTTGCTACAAACTTTAGTTTTATGGGTTGTTGTTTGATACAACTTGCTATTGTTTAATGTATTTATGTACTGTATTTTTAAAGCTTTTTTCTCCAATAAAAAAAAACTATTGTCATGAATATTTTTTATTCTACTCTTTGAATCTAAATGGGTTATGCATTTGCTTAATTTTCAAGCTACTCTAATAAAGCACCCATTTTGTAGTAGTATTGTCACGAGAGATTTTATTTTAGCAATATTGACATATGAGTTTTTCTATTATATTGTCTTCTTTATACCTAGGTGTTCATCTATTTGAGTTCATATTTCTCTTTGATTTTACTAGGTTGCACAAAAAATCCTTGCAATGAGTCTAGAAAGCGTAAAAATGAGAAAAATGTGATATTTGAGTCTCTAGGATAAGGTTCTATTTGTTGACTATATAAAACTCCACAAGTGTTTCATTTGTTCGTGATTTGCAATCCACTACTAGTTATTTGTGTTTATGGTATTCTTAAAATTTAAGTTTTCTACTCTTAGTTACAAGTTTGTTGCTTAAGTTAGGTAACAATTTCAAGTGGCAACTTTGCACAAAGTAGTGAATTCACCTCCTTTGTTCAAACACATGATTAACTTCAAAAACATAAATTTTGCTTTAGTTCTTCCTTTAATCATGACCATCTAAGATCTACTTATTATGCTATCGATTCTAAATAACTAAGGGTTTACAAATCAATTAATTAGATTGCCATTCCATGAGTTAAAAGTTTCTATGAAATAATAAAACTATAACCCACTATGAAACTTTATTGAGACATATGTTGATCAAACTTACAAACCAATCATTGTTCAACTAATACAAATCATATGCTAGCGTCTCATCTTTGTCTTGTGGAGCATTGCCTTACTTTGAAGGTAGACCCATTGTGAGCCTATCACAATTGAGGGAAAGAAAATAATCTAGATCTAAACCTTTGAAGACACGACTACCATTTTCATCTCAACTCTACATGCAATATTCATCTCTAGGTGTGGATAGTTTTTAGTACTACTTTAACTTTAAGTCAAGAAAAGTTATTTTTAAAAGATTGTCTAGTTACTAGTAGATTTCTTTAATAGATTTCTAATGTTAAGTAGGAAAGATTAGGATATGATTTATAACTTTGTTATAGTCTTCATTTTTGTGTTTGTTTATTTATTTTCTTACAATCAAAATATCATAAGAATATTTTTTAACAAATTATGGTGTTTTTTATGTGAAAGAATAAATCTTCTCATGTATATAATTTAAACAAAACATTATAAGCATCCTAGGAACTTCCTCATGTGATTTATTTTGAAAATCTCTTAAAACACCTCAAAGAGTTTCTTAAAAGAAATTTTGGAAAGATCTTCAATGGATTTCACCGAGCATGAATCAATCTATCAAACAAACAAATCAATATTTTATTTTAAAAAGTTTATTAAGCATCTTTTATTGCTTGGAATATTAGTTGCCATTTCAATTATTTGTAGTTGTTTAAAAAAATTATCTATTAGCATTTAATTTCCTATAAAACTTTATTTCCAAAAGAAGCAATTTCTAAAAATTAAGTAGTTGGTTTCTCATATGAATTAAATTTGCTCAATGACTTTTTATATTTAGTTGAGTCCTTATTTTTCAATTAGTTGAGTATTTTCATTTCGTTAAGTTAAAAAAAAAAATACAAAATAAAGAAAACTATAGTTGCATGTCATTTAGATTAATGTATTTTATTGATATAATTAGATTAATTTAGTTCAATGTCCCTTTTAGATCAATTCATTTATTCAAACACAAAAAAAATTAAAACTAGAAAATTAATCAAAAATGCATTCCAAATGGTCAAGCTTCTAAATGGAAATATTTACAAACAACACTTTCAAACACCAAACAAGCAAACAATACATAAGAAGACAACCAAATAAATTAAATTAGCACTTGCATTTAATGTGTTCTAGGTTGTAAGGGAGATAATAGGAAAGGTTTCTCCCATTCCCCTTACTATTTTCCTTGAACAACTTTATATTATATAGGACCGGTTAGCAAACATAACCATTTAGACAATTCCTAAAATTCATGTCCAACCAACACCTCAACCACATATGCATCTATTACAACTATAAGAATATCAAAACTAAATAAACTGCATACTCATTCATCCACTTGTGTTGCCACTTCATCTACTTTTACCTCGATCCCAGTAATAGACACCCATTTTTTTTACCACACGAACTCTTTTTTGGGTGTCAATTTTCATGCTCATAATTGCATGTCTTCTAATTTTTTGTACAATTTTTTATTGAAGTTTCCCATTATCACTTTTATTTATCCAATCATATATGTCAAAGATTTTTTCATAAGTAAAAAGTTCACCTTTAGACTGGAATCAATATTACAATCCTTATATTTTTCATTATTACAATAGATCATCACATGTATCAAGAATGCCTTGTCAAAAGAGAGAGATAAGATAGTGTGGAGAAATAAAACACTTAAAGCATTTGGATGAAGTTTTTAGCATATCGGAGCAACATTCATTCTTTGTTAAAATCAAAGTGTGAATTTAGACTTAAAGATATTTTATATTTGGGTCATGTCATCAATGAACAAGGGTCCAAGTGGGCTAGCAAAAGATTAAAGCTATTAGGGATGGCCGACCCCTAAGAATATATCACAGTTAAGAGGATTTGTGGGAGTATGTTGCTACTACAAAAGGTTTGTAAGAGGATTATCTTAGCTCACACTATTGCTCCTAGACCTGATTAAGAAGAGAGCATTTAGGTGGAGATATGTTGCCAAACAAACTTTTAACAAACTAAAAACGGTAATGTGTTATTGCCCAGTACTTGTTGTCCTAAAATTTTCACTTCATTTTGTGTTAGAATGTGATGATTCTAGTGCGAGCATTGGAATTGTTCTAATGCAATGACATCCCATTATTTTTGAAAGTAGGAAACTAGAAAAGGCAAAAAAAGTTTAAAATTTATGACAAGGAGATGTTAGCAATCATGCATACCTTAGTGAAGTTCAAACAAAACTTAGTGTGTTGCAAGTTTGTGATTGAGACTGATCACAACAGTCTTAAGTACTTTCTCAATCAAAAAAATATGAATGACAAACAAAAGTAGTGGATAAGCAAGTTGCAAGCATAAGATTTTGATATTCAATAGATGAAAGGTAGGCATAATGTAGTTGTTAATGCATTGTCCCAGGGTAAAATCACAATCCTATGTCACACTTTCGGCTAAAAAAGTAATTCTGAGCGAATTGCTTTTGGTTGGCATGCTTTCGGCCGAGAGGGTTTCGGCCAAAGCCACGAGGCAGCTGATACGGTGTCGGGACGCATGTACCTTTGGCATTCCTTTTGGTCGAAAAGACCTGCGCGAAAGCACCTAGGCTAACCTCCATTTTGTTAATTGTCATTTTTGGCTTGTATCTAACCTTAGCCAAGTCAGGGTAATAGTGTGTTTGTTTTGGACCTTAGAAGGTCATTGTTGTGGTTAGGTGAATTAGTCATTAGGACTAAGATTCACCAAAGTTTAGTCATTATTGCTAGTTTGCTTTGTTTAGCTTAATTTGGAATTTTGAATCTTAAATGTGTTCTAAACACATCAATGTTGTTAGGAGGATGCCATGAGGCAGTTAAGGGAGTTGGATGCTCGAAATCAAGGAGGTAGAGGTCCTAAGAGTTTGGAAGAGGGCATAATGGGAAGTTGCAAAAAGTTGTTATTAAGTTGTCATGACAACATTTGGCATGTTGCATGCAACTTGGTTATCTTGGATCCCCTAAAAGATAGGAGTGTGGGAGTGAACAACATCCCTAAAACATGGAAAATGACATCTATGTAAGGTGTGGCTCGAATGCAAGATGAGAGGGTGGTTGTAATGAAGTTTTTGGTTTTGGGAATAGAAGAAAAGTCTGCAATTTCTGTGTTTTCTCGAATATCTTGAGTGACAGTGATATTAGATGAATTGTATGTATTGATTTAACATTGGATTTGTGATCATAGAGTAGTCTTAAGTGTTTTCCTTTCTGCAAGAAAGTTAATTTGAGTTGGTTTGGTGTTTTGAATTCTTGAATCAAGGTCTAAGGGTTTATTCTGGTCCTGTCCTGACCAGTTTGCCTTTTTATGGCTCCCCCATGAAATCTAACCACAGGATCTTCTTGAGAATAGATGGAAATGTTAGGGGAGCCACTAGTTTGTATATATTTAGGGTTAGGAGTCATGAAGAGTTGAGCAGATATTTTAAAAATCAAACCCTAGGCAAGTTTAGAGTGCCCGGTTAGAGGTTTGATAGAAAAGAATTGAAGAACATAGGTAGGGGAAAGAGGTACCGTATGAAACAGGTACAGTTCCAGGTAGGGTACAATCACATTATGACATGCTAAAGGGGATTGAAGGTTTATCAATCCATTTGTTGAGATAAGAAACAAGAAATCAGTAGGTTCCTAGGAATTAGGCCTATTAGCCCAATTTGACCTAGATTATAGGAGACCAGTGTACGGATGAGTCAGGGGTCTGAAACCTTGTAAATATTTGAAAGGATCAAAAAGGGTATCAGAATGTGAAGTTTGTTTTCTAGGTTGTTTGGAAAGTTTGGTCAAGAATGACAAAAAGGTCACTGTCAAGGGCTACAAAGAATTAGGCCTCATTAAGACAAAATCTTGGAATCGGTAAGGAAGAAGATAGGAGACCATCCAAGATGAATCCAATTGGATGTGAATGGCATGTTTTCAGTATCCTTGATACCACTGCAAGCAGTTCAAGGTGTTGTGTGATGTTGGCACTTAGAGTCTTCTAAGTGGAAGAGATAGTTTACCAGTTTCAAAGAGGTGTTAGTCTTCCAAGGTGAAGCACAAGTGGAAAACTCTTGGAGAGGAGTTGGAACAGGACTTGGTTAATCATCCAAGCCTAACAAGAACCTATTGGTATCAGGTTCCAGGAAGAAGATAGTGAAAAGGTCTTTTAGCAAATTGTGCAAGCCAGTACACCTTACACCAAAGGCACTCAACAAAAAAGGTACCAACTAAAAATCATTGAAATAAAATCAAAAAACAAAAAAATAGAGCCCAACCATTTTGCATGCTCGGGCGAAAGGTTTTGAGGCGAGAGCTTGTTGACTAAGGTTAAGATCACCAGTTGCGATAAGTACCCAAGTTCTTTTTTATTTTCTTTGTTCTACGTTTGTTTTGGTAGCCTTGGTGGATGTGTTTTGTTTAGTAGCTCTAGCGGAGTTAGGGTTTGTTTGATTGGTTGAAAGAAATTCGGTTGGCAATGCAAATCTGTGGTGTTTGTGAATTACATGAAGGAAATGCATATAATTTGTCATTTGTAATTCAAAACATTAAATGTCAATTTTTGTTTTTTAAACCGTGCAATTTTCTCTAGTGAACTAGACATTTGGGCTTGCAGGAAATGAAAAAAATTACTTTTTTTGAGCCACATATTTACACCAAAAAATTATTTTAAGTTTTGATTTGTTTCATAAAAGTTCCCACTTCGTTTGTTGTTTGGGTTTTACACAGTTCTCGCATTAAATCTATCATTGCGAAGCACAGCTTCCGGTCTTTCTCCGATTGGAGACCTAACATACAACAAAGGCATTAATTGGTCCATTGACAAGAACTAGTTCTAGGTCTACATGAATCCTTAAAAATTCACAGACTAACCTTTGAAAACCTAAAACAAACTAGGTCAGTTTTAAATAGGTCCATAACAAAAGGATACAAAGAGCCACAAGAAAAAGCAAACTCAAGAAAATCCATTACAAAGATGTTTAGGAACCAATATGACAAAGATGTGACCACATGGAGCCATGCGGGGAGGTTGTTCCAGGTAGAATATGCAATGGAAGCAATCAAGCAAGGCAATGTTGCAGTTGGATTGAGATCTAAAACCCATGTGGTTTTAGCCAGTGTGGGGAAGACTAATTTAGAAATTTCTCCATAGAATTTAATTCACTCTGTAGAGAATGTGGAAGGGATAAGCACAGTTATAGATTCATGTGGCTACCTCACCATAAAAGGAGAAATCAAAATGGAAGACTAGTGAGGTTTTCTAAAGATGAGGTAGAGCTATTTGACTATGATATCTTTGAGGATTACTTCATAAACACATACTTTTCCTAGTGTAAGCTACCACTGTAATCATGCATAATAATGAATTGTCCTGTTTTATATATTGATTGTTGGAGTTGGGATTGGGGGATGTCCTACATCATAAGGGGAATTAAGTGTTTGTATTTATTAAGGACACCCTATACTCCTGAGACAGTAACCTCATAGCCTTTGTAAGTTGGCCCTATCCCTCGATCATTATGTTGGCAGAGAGACAAGGTGAGATAAATCATTGTTGCATGCACAATACCCTATCTAGAATGAAAAGAAAGGAAAATGGAACATAAAACAGAGCAGCTAGGCCTATTGGGTAGACTTAGGAAAATAAGTTAAAAAAATTTAGTTCTTTTATCTCCCTTAGGGCCTATATTTACACAGTGAAACTCATAATTCTTTTAATCCCCTTTGGAGCTCGAATGCAAATATTTTTTTATCATTCAGAGACAAGCAGAATGGCCTGCACATAACCAAATGTATTATCTTCATTAGATTGAGCACAATTAGTCTGGTTTCCTATCTTTGGAGGGTTTCTAGGATAAAATATGGTGTTTAATTCTCCTCTTCCCCTCTTATTAGTTGTCATTTAATTTATAATTAAGTAGCACAATATGAATATTTTTAAAAAAAAAATTACAATATATATTGTTGAGAGACTATGGATCAACCAAATATCATCAAATGTGTATTACAAATCAAGATTTATATAATGTTTCCTAAGTTCTATCAACTCCTACCCCAAAATACATTTTTTTTCAAGCTCATGCATCTTTATTTCCCTCAGTCAAAATTATTAGCTTGCCATATATTATTGATCTAAGAAATCATAAATAGGCTATCTTGCTCAATTCATGGTCAAAGTTATGTTTTACATCCTCAAAATATTCTCAACCATACCTCAAATTAATTTAAAAATGTTCTTCTACAAGGCCCTGCTACCCCCTAACAAACAAGAGAGTTAAAAAGGTTGCTCTTAATGGATCCACAAAATTGGGTCTAAGCAAAGAGTTGTCTTTGTTTGGCATTTCCCATTTTGCTCTTGTGCATACTGATTCATAAATTTGATAACACAACTACTGTGTGATGTCCACCAGCATTTAAGTGTTTTGTCAAGGAATTGATTTTAAGGAAGAGATTTAATCAATGTTTTCTTAAGAATATTGACAAAGAAATCACTTCATGTCCTCTCCAATCTTTTAGTTTAATTTGATAATTCTTGCAGGTGTTGATGATCACACACTTATATTAATCAAATGTGAAGGATGCACATGATATACTTTCACCTTACATGTATGTATGTGTGTACATACATGTACATATATATGTATATGTATGTATGTATGTATGTACACATACATACATATACATATATATGTATATGTATGTATGTGTGTACATGTATGTGTATGTACTTGAGTGTACATACATACATACATGTGTACACATATATATATATGTAAATGCATATGTATGTATGTGTATGTACATGTACATACATGCATTTTTCCTAAATTTACATTTCTATAAACTCAAAATTGAAAACCCCAAATTTCTAGTTCACCATGTGTACATGTACATGTATACATATGTGTATGTACATGTGTGTACATATATATGTGTATGTGTGTACATGTATACATTATGTACATAATGCACATACATGTGTGTATGTGTACATATATGTATGTATGTGTGTAAATGTGTACATTTATGTATGTATTATATACATGTGTATGTGTGTATGCATGTATGTATGTATTATATATGTATGTCTATGTGTGTATGCATGTATGTATGCATATATGTGTATGTGTATGTGTGTATGTGTGTATGTACTTGAGTATGTATGTATATGTGCGTGTGCATGTACATATATATATTTATGCATACATATTTATGTATATACATATATATACATATATGTACATATGTCATGTACATGTGTGTACATGTATGTATATATACATACATATGTATGTATGTACATGTACATACACACATACACATGTATATGCATACATACACATATATACATGACTTGAAAATTTTGTTTAATTTAAATATATATTTGTTTTAGTTTTGAAATTTTCAATTTACATTTGTTTAACATCATGTATATTTTGTTTTAATGATATGCAGATCTCTATCTATTTACATACACAGATATATATATCATGGCCGATGAGGGGTCTCATCATTCCCCTCGTTCTGAGCAAGATGCTCAAACTAGATCAAATTTATTTCAGGATAGTATTGCTAGATTAGACAATGCTCTAAAATGTTTAGAGCAAACAATTCACAACTCCCCCAATTTGGCTAATCGAGATAGATTAGTCACTATTAGACAAGAGATTTATAAAATGATCTAGATAATTCGATCATACAATCCTTATTATGAAATCAGCATTGAGTAGTTTTATTTGTCTCTTGCCAGGAGTGTTACTGGCACACTGAAACATAGAGAAGTTGCCAAATTAGTTTCAAGTGAAAATGTGTTATCCATGTTCCCATTTTATAAAGGAAAAAAAAATTAGAGGATATGTGGTTATAAGGTGTAGATCCTCTTGTTGTGCCATTCATATACCATAGATGGTTGGCAGCACATCATAGATGACCTCACAATGATGAGCTACCACATTATTTTATTAAACAATTATATGCAAAATTTCATTTACATATAGAGGTAGACTACACATCTTTTCCCAAGCATGTTGGCCAAGGTAAAGGCCATTTTTCTGACAAACCATAATTTAGACGTTTGAATTTTCCACAGCCTATGGACAAGAGGGCATTAGTTGGCCCAAACCTTTTGGTTTTACCAAAACATTTGGAATTGGCAGCAACAAGGGAGGCAACAACAGGCTCCACTTAGAGGAATATTTTTGATAACATTGCCTCTATTACGACGCAGATTGATCATATTTCATCTAATTGAGTTGGTAGATACTTATTATGCTCGCAGATTAGCCTTCCTCCCACTGAGGCTACATCTACATCATATGATCCATTTATTCGTGTCGATCTACCTACTCTTTCAGATGTCGAGCAGATAACCCACACAACTCTACGTATTATGTGTAGAGTCTCAGTTTTGGATTTACTAGCAGCATATCAGGTTATCAGTGAGGACCATGCGATCGCTCTTGACCAGGTATAAGACTTTATTAGACAGTGATATCCCGGTACACATACGAGCCACGGGGTGGAAAATGCAGAGGATATTCCACATTAGCCTACAAGACCCCATGTGCATCATGTTTCTATTGATCCTTTAGCTTATCTAGGTAGTCGTCAGGATGTTACAGGTCACGTTGAGGCTACTATGACACCTGACCTTGTCCATGGGACATATAGTTGGCTTCTTTTTGGCACTGATATTGTTATATGTGCTACAGATCCCCCTACGATGTCTTTACATTCTCGTGATCTTAGTGACATTGGTAGAGCCATTGATCAGGCACGATAGGTACTTGAATATAATTTATACATATAAAATTGTGTTCTAAAAAATTATGTAATGCATTTTTTAAAGTCTAGTTGTTTAACTCCTGATTGAAATTGTGTACTTGAAAATTTTAAGCAATATGGCGATTTGTTAGACTTTGGAAATTTGGAGCATGATGGCGATCCCGCACAGTATGCAACTGAGGTACATTTAAATTTAATAAAAAAATTAATTACTTGATGTACAAGTTTGAACACATCGAACCAAGTACATTGCAATTTTAGATAATTTTACATATATGTACACATATATATACATGTATTAAAATTAAATTTAAACAAGTGTATACTTGAACACATGCAGGGGTTGGGACGAGGCTTGGGATACAGATCAAGAGATCCTGGACCGGGACATGGATCCACACATCTTGGATCAACAAAGGGATCGGTCCATGGATCAAGGGAGATATCGGGTTGTGGATCAAGGGAGAGATTGAGCCATGCATCGAGGGAAAGGTCAAGGGAGAGATCGAGGGATAGATTGGGCCAGAGATCTGATGATTCTATTCATACGAGACATCCCTCTCTTTGAGATCTGTTTTACAGTATTACATGTTTGAGATTAGATTATTATGCTGGAGACACTTTTTATGATTTATGTATTGAACATTTGCATGTACGTACTTATGTTTTATGGTACATATACTTGTTATGATTTACATCACATTCATACATTTATGTTTTATGGTTTGAATAGGTTTGTTATATACATGCATTATTATGGTTTGAATACTTACATTACATCTATAAATACATTGTGCATTATTAATTTATGGTTTTACACTTAAGTTCAAGTACCTTTATTTAAATTTATTATGGTTTGTTCAAATGCACTTGTTGTACATTTATTTACATAGTGAAATCAAAATGTTGTCCACTATCTAATGGTTGCTATTTGTAAATTTAAAAAGATGGACATGTACAATTAATTTAAATAAATAGAAATGAATTTTTCTTTAATAAATAGGTCAAGAAATAGAAAATTTTGAATGCAAATATGCTTGAGATTAGTGCTATATTTAAAATTGGTACATAAAAATGCAATTGGAAATATATGATAACTTGAATCTTAGCTCTAAATGTTCATTTTTAAAGTCACTCTAGGTTAAATACATAAATTGTGCATATATCATGCTATACATGAACTTAAGAATTCCATATAATCTAATACACATGTTCATTTGAATGTGCATGCAAAGAATTCTTGAACTAGATGATGAGCTATACTTGTGTCTAGTTGAATGTACAAATGAAATCAAATATATTCAAGTGGACTTAAGAATTCCATATAATCTAGAACATATGTACACACGAATTTGATTGTGCATGCAAAGAAAGTGATCTAGATGACATGAGCTATAAGTGGAGTTGAATGTAAATGAAATCAAATTTCTATTCTTGAAAGTTTAAGAATTCCATGGAACATTTATTTATGCAATTGGAAATTGATATATTTAAATCTCAAGTTATGCACATAATATAAGTATCTAGATCTTCCTGGATGATAGTTCTATATAAATTAAAAATTGATCAATCCATATATAATTAGGTCAAAGATGGACCATTACATACATGGTCTCAAGCTATACATGGTACAAACAAAGTTAAATTGATGCCAAAATGTAGCTATCTCGAGCACCCCAAACACCATCACTATGATTCACTACAATGTTCATATATTTCAATGCACCTTGAGGTGAACAAGAAAGACCAATCCAAGAGAACCTAGATACAATCTAACATTCACAAAATGGATTTGATAACTATACTTAAGATAGGCTAACATTCTTAAGAAATTTTGGATTAAAGATGAAATCAAATTTTAAGGTCTTGATTTTTTATTAGTAGATTGGATTTGAAATGGATGATAGTCCAAATTAAGGATAAGGTACCTAGATGTTGAAAGCTTTGGGTGATGATGAAAGGACAATATGATGTATGGACTAGATTGAGACCTTAACCAAATTTTGATATTCAAGTGATGATTTTTTATTAAGGATGGAGAATGGATGTACGGTTGAGATAGATCTAGATGGATAATTTAAATGATTATATTTTGGATGAGGATAGATGGATTAGATTCTAGTCCATTTGATTAGGATGAGATTAGGTTGATAATGTGATTAGAACATGATAATGAATGATTACCTGAAGGGATGATTCTAGGATGATTATGGTTAAATGGGTTATTACCTGATAAGGTGATCTTAACTTGATGATTAGGATGGGGGATGCTTATCTGATGAAAATAATAATTAAGATGTGATGATTAGGATACATGAAAATCTAGATGATCTTTTAAAATTATTGAATGTCACATTATTAACATAAAAATAAAGAAAACTAGAGACAACATGTATGTCTAGATTCTTCACCACTCAAACACCAAATCATCTATAATATACTTGTGGAGTTGAATGTTCAAATGAAATGAAAGATTCATTAACTTAATAATTACATGAAACATAAATTTAAATGAAAAATTGGAACATAAACTAGGTTTTGTACAAATTGCAGACATGTATTTTCAATCTGGCTCATATATAAGTGGAGTTGAACAAATATGTATTCAAATCTATTTGAAAGTGAAAGTTTAACAATTCCATGTCAAACATAAAAATACAATCAAGGAATCTAGACGATTTAAAGGAATTTAGGCAAAATGTGAACTTTTTAATTTAGTCCATGGAACATAAATTTAAATACAAAATTGGAACATAAACTAGGTTTTGTACAAATTGCATGCATGTATATTCAATCTAGCTCATATATAAGTGGAGTTGAACAAATATTTATTCAAATCTATTTGAAAGTGAAAGTTTAACAATTCCATTTCAAACATAAAAATACAATCAAGGAATCTAGATGATTTAAAGGAATTTAGGCAAAATGTGAACCTTTTAATCTAGTCAAGTTAGGTAAATCAAGTAAATTGTGCATGTACATATATATGTATGATCTAAGATTCAACAAATGAAATCGAAGATTCTTGAGTGATCTTAAAAGAATTCCATGTCCAACATAAAAATGCAATTGGAAATAGATGATTTAAAGGAATTTAGGCAAAATGTAAATGAAAACATTTTTAAAGTCACTAGGTTTTGTATCAAGCATATATTCAATTTAGCATACATGTATTTAAGTGAAGTTTCAAATGTAAATCATGAAATCAAAGATTCTTGAACTAAATTAAGAATTCCACATGGAACAAATTTATTTAAATACAATTCCAAAAATAAATGACCAAGGCTTTGAAAAAAACACATTCTAAATCATGTCACATGTCCAGTCAATATAAATATAATTATAGATCTAGATCTATAATTTAAGTTTGAATGCATATATATATATCCAGTCATACATGTACATATATCCAAAAATAACTTAAAGCTCCTCGTACATAAAATCTGGATTCTCTCTATCTTTAGTTATCTCTAAAATCTTTTCATGATCTTCAATAGGCAACCTCCACTTTTGTTTGGCATGCCCTCTTTTAGGTAAAGTTTCTAAATTTATTTTTGTTGCCAAAACTAAGTGACTGTAATGTAGAACCTTTTGTCCTGGCCTATAATCAACAAATATTATACCATTTTTATCTATCTTTATTTGTTGATAATATGTGCCTTCACTAATGACTGATCCAATGTGATACTCTTGTCCATAACCATCTATCATCAATTCCACCAATTTTCTTTTTGATTGCGTACATCTTAGTAGATAGTAATCTACACCTTTCGCATTTTCAGGATCTGCAACTACATCGAAAATATCTCCTGTACACACACACCACATATATACATAAAGTAAATACATTTTTAAGTTGTAAATATATTTTTAATATATATAACCATGCTTGAAACTTACTTAAACATAGAATATATAGTTAAATCTTGATTTTAACTAAATTAATCAATTTCCATACTTGTAACAACTAAATCAAATACACATTTGTAATCAGCTGAATATAGTGGATCGTAGACATCGACATTGTCATCTTCAGCAAAAGGAGGCATTGATATTAATTGTTTCATTTCCCATTGTGAAACATACCCATCTCTAATATTCTTGCATTGATCAATATTTGCATTGTCCACAATGCAATGAACACAAAAACATGATTTTTCTCACATTAATTGCATAAGGCCTACTACTCCCCGTTGTCATGATTTGATGCAGACTTCTAATACCATAAATTGCTTGACAATTATAAGGATTTGATCGATCAATATCTATAAATTCAAACTTGAAAATTCAATTTAAAATCATGTATGTACTTGAACTTTGAAATTCAATTTTTTAACAAATTTTGACTAGATGTACCTGTAACTTCCCAAAAATACTATGTTGTATGTTGAGTCGCGAACGGAAAAATGACTTTTGCACTATTCAACAATTTCATTTGCATTTTGTATGGCATTACCTACAAATACACAAGTTGGCACAATTTGTCACCTATTACTTTCAAGGAACTTAAGAGAATTTAATTTAGTTTCTAAATATATATATCTAATCTTTTAAAAAATATCAAGCTAGATTCCATATATATATATACATATGGTGAAATTTACATACCAACAAGTTCATGTTGACGAAGTGCACACTTCACACATGCTCTTGCTCCATCGTGCTCTCTATATATATCTAATCTTTTAAAAAATATCAAGCTAGATTCCATATATATATATATATATATATATATATATATATATATATATATATATATATATATATATATATATATATATATATATATATATATGCTATATATATATATATATATATATATATATATACATGTAATTGAGAAATTTACATGCCAACAGAGTTCATGTTGTGAAGTGCACACTTCACATGCTCTTGCTCCATCGTCACTCTCCTTTTTCCATGTCCACTCTCATAAAAACTCCACAAAAAATTTGGTGTTGCGTCTAGCATGTTGACTGCTTAACCAAACAAAAGCTTTTGCAAACTTAAATTATCCTGCACGAAGTTACAAATAATTAAACACTCAAACCAAATAGCTTCAAAAAAGTAATTATATATATAAGAAGTTAAACTATTTAAGTCTCCAAGTTAAAAGTAAATATAAATTTTTAAAAAATAATAATTTAAAAGCCAATGTACTTACTAGCACATCCATCAGACCATATCCAGTGTTGTTCTTGATTTATGCCACGTAGTCTCAGGTCTTCAAAAAACATTTTGAAATAATAAGCTACATTGCTTCTATCATGATTTGTATCATCAATGATATAAAATTGAACCTCTTTGATGATAATTTGGTCATCTTTGCTACTTTGTATTCCATCGACTGCTAACTCTGCATGCCTATAGCAAACTTGCACAAAAATCGCAACTTGCTCTAAATGATAATATTAACTTTGGATCTCAATTTGAGGACTAAATGTATAGTTCTCAAAGAAATCTACAATAGAGAGAATACAACCTAGTGGAAAGCAATTCTTTGAATCACAAAATTTCTTAGCTTGCCATCTTGCACCATGACAATGCTGGATATGTGGATATATGATATTGCAAAATTTACTCATGAATTCATTGTAAGGCAATCCACTCTCTTTGAGAACAATTTTTTTGGCCTCAACTCTTGACTTCATTAAGCATGTCTCATATGCAAATCTCTTACAAGTAATTTGCATTTCATTATTGTCAACATGTAAAAGATTCTTCAAATCTCCACAATCATTACATACATTTTTTATACACTGAACATTGAATTCATCTGAATCCTCTGATTTTTCGCATAGAAGAGACTTCACAAATTGAGTTGTGCTTCTAGGGATGGCTAAATTTTGATCAATTGTTGCCATAGCTTTTCTATATGATTATAGGTGTAGATCAAATCCAACATGATTTCGACAACAACAAGTTTCACGTACTTTATTTATATGTACAAATGATGGTCGTAGTGTTTCAAACATCCTTTGACAAATCTTCACATTTGAAAATTCTTGTTTAAATGCTTCAAAAAGTTCACTTTGTGTTGTATCTATAAAATGTTTTGGATGAGAAATTTTTGTACCATCATCACCTATTATTTTTATAGTATCCCTTCTATTCGAAGAAACTCGAGAGTGAGTGGTCCAATATTCAACCACCTATTTCTTTACATCTTCTGAAATTCTATCTTTTTGGGGAACCCTACAAATATTTACCCACTTTTTCTCAATTTTTCTATCTATTTCATTTCTCTTTTCAATATACCTTTGAACAGTTCTCCTAGAAACATTTAGTAATTAAGAAATTGCTTGAACTTGTCTTCTATGTGATAATTTCTTACTAGAAATTACAGTCATCAACGCTCTACATGCAACACTTAAATCACTAGATCAACTCTTCTTTTCAATACATTCCAATGCTTCTTGCAAGTTTTCAACAATTGTTTGTTTTAAATTTGATGACCTTTTCCTATTATCAACCCCTAACAACTCCAAAACAACGGTCATTTCTTTTCGTCTAAATAACTTTGCAACTAGCTGTGCTCTTCCAATTAGAGATTTTTCTTCAAAAAATTCATCCCATATTTTTTTAGAGTGTAATTTTAATGTGCTTTCAAATAAAAATCTTCAAATGAAATATTATTGAAAAGAGAATCTTCATCCATCTCCATCAGATTTTCCATACCATAGTCCAAAATTTTTATATTACTAGGTTTAGCTTGTTCTTGTACCTGTACATCACCTTGATCATCAATATTTTCCATGGGTTGTTTAATAGATGTTCTTTCATCCGCTTTTCTCTTTCTTTGTCTTACTTGTGTTCGATCATACTTCCTCGATCTAATCCTTGGATTTGCCATCACAAATTGCACTCAAATTTGAATTCACCTGCATATAAATTTGTACACACATGAGCTTTCAATGAAACATGTACAATTAATATAGCATAAATTTTTTAAAAATCTTGTAACTCGATGCAAAACATAAAAAATAAAATATTTAAACAAAAGTCTAATAAACATAAAAATGCAAAACATAAAATATTTAATTTAATAATATATACATGTATAAAAGATAAGTCCAAGTTGGAAATAAAAGTAAAGGCAAAGGCAAATTTAACAAAACATAGGTATTTAAGGAGGACATGTAAGAACAAGAATGGAAGAACATAGAATTGGTGATCAATAATAATGAAATCTAAGAATTTAAATACTAAAAACAACAAATGCATTCATGTTCAAACACTTTTTAAATAAATAAAATAATTGTTCAATAAATAGTATAAGTAAAATAAAATAATCCCCTTTTTATATAATTCTTTATAAATATATAATTTTACATAAGAGACACTTAAAATTATATATAATTCTCAAATAAATAAATAAAAAATAAACTTCTTGATAATGATATTTTTGATTTTTTAATATAAATTTTACTAAACATAAGTATACTAATTTTATGTCTATATAAAAGTAATTATCAAATTACCTAATATGTACACACACTTGTGAATGATAACAAATAAATGATAATAGTTAAATATTATAGAGATGTAACTTTTATTTTAAATTTTTTACAAATATTTTTTTGATGTTAATATTTTAATAAATAAAAAAATAATGAAAACAAACTTCAAATGCATTCATGAAAATAAAGGCATAATCAATTAAATAAGTTGAAGATCAATACATACCTTCAAAAATAGCTCTCCTATTGTCCAAATGTGTTTTTTTTGTCGAATTAAGTCTTCTAAATTTTTGAAATTATGAACTTTCTAAATGTTGAAATAAACCTTCTTTGATCGAAAATAGCTTTCCTTGTTGAAATAATCGAAATATCTTTTTTTTTTAATTTTTTTAAGTTGAAAAATTAAAAGATTTTTTTTTTATATATATTGACTAATTTTGGTCGAGCTCGTATCGACCAGTAATGTTTCGGCCAATTCGTTTTCGACCTTTGTTCTTCTTGGATGAGAGAGTTTCGTCTGAAACTTGCTTGACCGAAACCCTCTCGGCCGAGAATGTCTAGTTGGCATCCTACATGGCAACCAACTCATCATTTTTCAAAATTTTCTAAGACATTCAACTTTGGCAAAGTATTTTTCTAGTTAGAATGATTTTTCTGCAAATAATAAAAAAATACCCTTTTGTAGAGCTCGGAGTGGAGAATCCAAATATATAAATTTTTTTAATATTTTGATTAGTTTTAATATATTTTATTTTTAAAATAATGGAAGTAGGTTTTAAAATTAAAAAGGCTGATTAAATTAAAAAAGATGAGTAAAACTTATTAAAAATAAATAAATCTTATATGTAACAAGAGGGAGAATTAACTAACTTCAAAGGGTATATTTTGTTTTGAAAATGATTAAAAAATTGAAAATAGTTGGCCGATCCATTGTCAGGATGCAGAGCATGTTTGACTTTAAAACGATGATAGAAAAAATATACATCAAAATTTGATTTTTTTTCCATGCACAAGATATTGAAGTTACCTATTTGGAGAAAAAAAATGAAGGGAGAAATGAAGTTTTTTTCAATTTGTTTCTTGACGTCCCATGAAGTCACTCTTTTTTGAAATTTTCAGCATTCCAAAATTTATCTTTAAATTGATAAAAACATAATGAAAATAATTTTTTAAAAAAATTTAAAAATTACAAGAATAAACTTCATCAAAAGTTATACATTTCATTAGTTTACACTATTTTGCAATTCAAAACATAAAGATTACTTTTATGTGGTCGAAGTTCAAAAAAAAATGTTGTTAATCGATTCCTTTATAAAATGTGACACAGGTTTGTGCTTTTACCCCCCAAAGACCCACTCTATGTGTCATTTAGATGGCATTTTTTTTTTATTGAGTCACAACCATCATATCTAAATATTCCAAGAATGATTTTGCTAGTAAATTTTTGGATGGAAGAGTAGAAGATGCCAAGTTCAAAGTGGTGGGAGACCTAATTCTGCATAAAGAGGGGATATATTTGATTCCAAAGTCAAAGATAAAGGAAACTATTTTAAGGCCAATGCATGATACTGCAATGGTTGGGCATCTAGAGAATTTTAAGACATACACATAGACCAAAGTGAGATTCTCCTAGAAAGGAATGAAAAGGGATGTGCTCAAGCCCATTAAGGAATATTCATCTTGCTAGTAGAAAAGGTGAAACAAGTCTATTCACAAGCCTACTTTAGCCATTACCCATTCCTGAAAAAAAAAAAGGCAAAGTATATTTATGGACTTTATCATTAGGTTACCCAAGATAAATGGAAAACACTACATCTTTATGGTGGCGGAAAAACTCGCCCAATATGCACATTTTTATGCCTTATCCTCTAACTCCAAGGCTTCTGAAATTGTTGATTTAAACTTCAAGGAGCTTTTCAAATCACATGGGTTACTTAAGAATATTGTTAGTAACACAGACAACAAATTTTTGAGTCGCTTATGGCAAGAATAGAGCTAACCCCTAACATAAGCTATCACCCCTAGAGATAGATGGACAAATTGAAATTATCAACAAATGGATTGAAGGGTACCTAAGACATTACATTTCTAGGCAACAAATAGCTTGGGTCAAGTGGTTACATGTGGGAGAACATTGTTATCATTGAGTCCCCTTTAATGATAATTTGTGTTTCACCACTATAAATAGTGACTGTAAGATGAAACTAAATCCTAAGCTTCAACTTCATTATTGGTGCCCTACTTCAACTTCCTTGATATGACCATCACTATCTTGTCTTTCAAGTATTTGAAAATGCACCCAACCCTAAATAATTTTGGGTTCCCTCTTACCACTTCATCAAAATTTAGTTTTACAAATCATAAGGGAGGAGGCATCCACTTAATTTTTGGTTTATTAATTCAATTGTCATGAACACCAAGAACTCCATGAATGAGGGGAACCATGAGAGTTGTTAATGGGATAAATAGTTATGTTTACTTCTTATATAAAAAAATTAACCTTAATTATGGGGCACATGACAATATGATAAGAAGAGGTTGGGAAATATATTGTGAAGGGATGATAGGATCAATGTGGACATGAGAGGTAGGGTAGTAGTAATGATGAATGTAGGAATGGGAGGTTGTGAGACAAATGAGATTGATGGAGGGTAGTGAACACAATAGGAGGTGTGGAGGAAGTGGTAGGGTGATAGGAAAAGTGGTGGATTGAAGTTGGGAGGGAAGAATAGTAGAGGATACATAAGAATGGTACAAAAGAGGAACACCATGACAAGCATTAGTTTTGACAACTGTTTGGTCAATACTCTTGAGGACAACCATTCCATATGATTTAGGCATAAGCAAACTATGAATTGCATCAATTTGTGTAGAAATATTAATTCATCATCAAGCTTATTAATATTTTCTTCAAGGAGATGAAACTAAATAATTATTTTATAAACATTGTAAGATGATAAAGGAGGTGAGGAGGCATATGGCCACTTTTATTTATTTTTTCCATAGTAGTTTTTAGTGTGCATCATTGTGTTAATCTCACCTTACATCTACATTTGTTTATTTTACAACTTACCTTCATTCAATGTCACTACTTCACATGTTTAAGCACTTGAACAAACATACAATTGATGTGTTCAATTGCTTACAAGCACAATACTTTTTCATAACAACAAATAAATGAAGCTGCCTATTATTTATAAATATACAACTTACTTCTTTACTATAGCATTATTATGTGGACTAAAAGGGTTACATGTTGATTGTAGAATAAAAAAATTGTTAAATAAGATATATATTACTGTAGGTATATAAGTGAGTATGTACACAATTGCAGATTGAATGTAACATACGATGGAAACCATAGTCATATCAAACATAAGTTGAAGTGTTATAAATATTGTTTTGGGTGGCACTAAACACTAGATAAATATGTGTTAGTGAAACTAGTGGAATACATAAATTAATTATGGATCTTGTGTAATGCCCCGTCTAAATAACCTAAGAATGTTGCAAAAGTGATATAAAAGTGTAATAATTTTTTTTTTTTTTAAATATTAATATTATGTTAATTAGTTGCATACATTCTTAGGTTAAATGACGTTACACTACTTTGAGTTTTCCTTAAGCGACTTAAGTATTTTGCATTGCTCCCAATTAAATCATAACATAAAGTATACATTGCATTATAATTTAAATTCCCATTCAAGATATAATGAAGTACAAATACGTTTCCATACATTGCATTGATATGATATTACATTGCTCATCCATTTGATGAGATAGTTCAAATAATAGTTACAATTTTACAAATGATCACCTCTTATACAATTGAGGGATGCTTTTACATTTCAAGTTTACAATATACAATGATGAAAAAATAAAGGAAGTCCATGTGCGAGCTCTCCATCCATGAAGCGCTCAATGCAACGAACAAACTGGGGACCCAACGGAGTAAGGTGCACGTTCCACCCAACCATGTGGTACCCGTAGGTCCACCCCTTGTGCTAGGAGATAGTAATAAGGCTACCTAGACCAAATCTACTAACCCTAGACATTAGTACATACAAACTATTGGTTACATTGCTTCCAGATTTGACAATTGAATTTGAAACACAAACACAAGGTTTATCAGTTATTCTAGGTGGAGTGTCATCACAACGATGCAATGGTTACCCTGGTGTTTCTTCCTAGGTCCCGGCCCCCAATCCTTGGGTTACCCTGGTAACCTCTTACGAAACCCGGCCCCTAATGCATACCGTTGCGGAATCGAATGTCCCTTAAGGAAACGAGACAACGATTTGCCATTCCAGGCTTTCTCGACTTATACTCATGACTATGAAAGCTCAAGAGTCATAAGCGAGGCATAAGTATCTTATTACATGTTTTAAATCTATCTACTGTGTTCTTTAGTTTTCACTGACTTACTTAACTAATCGTAAGTTACCCTGACACCACTTTGTGTGTCGGCCCTTACGACTAGCCACTCCCCTAAACATAACATGGGAAAGACTATGTTCTCTGTCTAAGTTTTACAAGTGTACATGTATCCAAAAACAATATTTAAGTCTATATACATTATAATGAACAACAAACAGAATTCATAATCCAGGTGTTAACCACCAACAAAAGCCATGTACACATATTTAGAAAATGCAAGGGATTTAATCTTAACAATCACAATTTCCCATTTACCCCTTTTGGTCTGGAAGACTTAATCAATAGAGACTTTCCCCATTTTGCCTGTTTACAAAAAAATAAAAATAAACAATTTTAGGCAAAACTCTTCTATCATTTGGATATGCTAAATCCATTCAGTCAATCAAAATAACTAGAATTAAATTCACTAATTCATAAGGAAATTGCATCATTTTATTCTAGATTGATTTTCCCAATTTTTTTAATAACAAATAAATATATTAAATATTCTATTTTATTCTAACTATAACGAGAAATAACTAACCATAAAAACAATTTCTCATGCCAAATATTCTATCAAATTTATTTTTCTAAATTTATATATATATATTTTCAAATATTCATATCCATTATATATACATATATATATATATTTATATTTATATATATATATATATGAATATATATAACCCATATTATATTTCAATTTTTTTTTTTAATATATAAAACACTTTAAATGAAATTGAATTAAAAAAAAAAGAGATAATGAAATCACATTAAAGAATTTTTTTTTTTTTTAAAAACGCATTAAAATTTGTTTTGATTGAACCCTGGTTGGGGATTCGCAGCTCGGCCGCGGCCTCCCTGTGGGAGGACACAGCCCCTTCCAGGGATGCACCCAGCAACCGGAATGGCTGATGTGCGTAGCCTTGGAGGCTGCGCGTCCTCCAACAGAGGTAGGGGAGGGTTTCGGCCCTCCCCAATACCCCTTTTTTTTGTTTAAAATTTTTTAAAGAAAAATGTTTCGCCGTTTGGCTGAATACAAAGTTCGGTAATCACCAAAAATAAATTACCTAATTCGCCTGTACGGCGATATGCGAATTTCGAAATTCTCTTTTTTTTTATGGCATGAAAACATTTATCTATGTGTATATATATATAAATATATATACTTTTCTGTATATATATATACATATGTTATTCTGAATAACAGAGAATTACTGTAACTGTTTATATATATATATTTTTAAACAGGAGTAACAGAAATATTTTCATTTGGATAAATGGATTTTTCTAAAAGAAAACATATATAATTATATAAATCAATAACAGTGATTTTAACAAAATAAATCTTCATATTTACTTCCAAATCAAACAGACAAACTGTTTTCTGGTAATAATTTATAGAGAATCCAGAAAATAACCCAAAACTCTCAAGAAGACTACAGGAAGTACAATTTTTTTTAAAAAAAATAAACTTTTAAAGAGAGGAAACATATGAAACACGTAAAATACCTGTATGTAATAGTTAGCCTGTAGAATAATCTTTTGCCTGTAACGTGCAAGATCTTCTTCAAAAAGATTTTCCCAAATCCAAGAAAGCTTGTCCAAGAAAACCCCGAGATCCACAAGATATCCAACCACCAAGAAGATCTTCCTCCAAAGAAAATCACAACCCAATAACAGAGAGATAACAAATCTTTAAGAATATGAAATTTTTACACAGAGAGAAATAATTTTGCCAGTGCCCTTTCCCCCGAGGCAATAGAATAACCCCGTGCAATTTCCGAGATCCTCAATATCCTCCGTAAAAAATTTCAACAACCCCAAATGAAAATTATGGCACTCACACACATGTCGAGAGGTTGTTGAGAAAATATCTTCTCCACCTCTCGGCAGTTTTTGCCATTTCAATTTTGCATGAGATTTTAATTAATTAATTTAAATTTAAATTTTAAAACTCATATTTTTAAATCACATGCAATTAACTTATTTATTTAATTTAAATACTAAAAATAAATTTCCAAACACAATTTAATTTACATGCATATTATTTTATTTTAATTTCTAATTTCTCTCATTTATTTAAATACAATATAATTTATGCACATAATAATTTAATCTAATTAATTAATTTATTTAATTAAATAGTTAAATCCTTTTAAAGATCAACTATTTAACTAATTAAACTAACTAATGTATTAAATTATTAAATAAATAAATTTCAATCATATTTAAATATTAATTAATAACAATAAATAAAACACAATGATTAACATTAAAACATAACCAACATTTACCTTTTTGAAAACGATTTAACCAACAGAAACACAATACAAAACAACCTATGACCTAAACTAAAAACTAACAACGTACTAATACTAAGGTTAGAGATTGGACTAGGATAAACCTAACTACTATCTCCCATTCAACAATTCCGTTGAGTCTTGACACGCTCAGACCTGATTACACAGGTGGAGTCGGTGTCATGTACCTGCTAATCCTGCAACCAAGCAAACAATGTACATACATGTATATATATATAAAGCATAAAACAGGCACACCGTGTGGAGAAAATCACGGATATCGCAGGGCACTCGCAAGCGAGTGATGCGATTATGTTCTCCACACCAATACACTCATAGAAAACTGACTCAATAAATATTGTTAGTCCATCATAAGCATGTGCATATCCATAAACAACTGAAAGTAAACATCTACACTAAATCAAATCAAGTCTGAAAGCAATAAACATCACACAAAGTATCATCATGTCACACAATAATCCATCATCGCTCAAAATCAGCGATCCAAATATCCAACAAAACAACATAAGTCTAACAGTATGAGAAAGTATCAACAGAAAACATAAGCATAATCGAAGGGGTACTACATCTTGTATTACATATCGATTTGGTCTAAAGGATGTTTGAAGTAGATAAAATAAAAATCATCACAAAAAAATACAATTTTGAATTTCTTTTTTTGCAATAATGATGAAACTTAAGAAAAGAAACACTTCTTCTCAAGGTAATAAAGAATGTGATGGCTATAAGATCAAGGTATCAATAAATTTGCAACTTCTTGCAACCTAAAATCCAAACGAAGATGGTGAGATAAAATACCTCAACAAATATTGTATAATGTTGACACAATGATTATAACCAATAATGTGTTTTCCCATCCAAACTTATAAATATGTTTTTTAAGTAATAATCTCTATAATTCTTACAAAGTCATTTTCTACCTAAACTTACAAGTATATTTTTAATGGCTTAATAACCTTTGAAGCCATTAAAAAGTTCAAATTTCTAAAATTATATTACATTGTTTGAAATTTAAATAATTACATTATTTCAAAATAGGTTTTCAAATATTTAAGTCTTTATGAGTTATATAGTTTGCAAGTCTTCAAGGTCAAGTATATTAATATTTGTTAAATTTTGATGTCTAGAAATTTGAATTTCAAAAAATCTATAATTTTCAAGAATTAAAAGATGACTTTAAGTTTTGAAAATTATATATAAGTGGTTTTGATTTTTTTTAAATAATCTTTATATATTAAAAAGTTACAAGTTTTCAAGATTGTATGATATATAGCATAATTGTTTTCAAAGATTCAATACATTTGATAAAACATTTGAAAATTAGGTTAGCAAAAGTGTTATAATCAATGTAATAAGAATTTGATCTATTTTTTTATAGAAACATTTTCAATGAATCGATTAATATTTAACTCTTTCTTTAAAGGGGTAAACGCTTTTGATCCGGAGCTATGAACCAATGAGGTCACAAACAGGGGATCTCATCCCCAATTTAAACATTCAAAAATTACGCCCTAGTGGGGTTTGAACCTCGATGGAAAGAACAACACCACAACAATTTAACCATCATACTATGCCACTATTGGCTATTAATATTTAACTCTTATAAGAAATAATTATTTGTAATTAATTGGAAGTAGTAATTTGTTCATCCAATAACAAAAAAATATTAAATAAAAAAACTAACAAAAACTAAAAAGATTATTTAATTTATACTAATAAATTACATACTAATCATTTTTTAGCTTCTATCAATTATTTCCCATGAATTCTTATTATCAATTAAAAGAGCCATGTCTTATAGATTTATTGTTTAATTTTGGAGAGTTCAATTTGATCATCATATGGATTAAATACCTTTCATTGTTAAATTTATTTAACCAAAGGAACTTGAAAGGAAGCAAAACTGTGGAATATACTTTCTACCCTAATTTATGAGGTAGGTGTAAAAATTAAAATGATCATATATTTCAAGGAAATAAACACAAAAACATTATATCATAACACAATGACTTATATGGGGAAAACACTTTCCAAAAAAATTCCCACTTGAAAGTAACTCGATGTATTATGCAATAATCAAATGGTCAGCAAAGTCTAAGCCCTTTGTAGGAGTATTACCGATAAGAGATCTGAAGCAATTTTGGCAACATAACAATACCCACAAAACTCACTATGAAACCCCCATCTCAAGCACCCCATAAATTGAAGAAGGGATACATGAAACCATTACTTGGTAATCAGGAAATTATTATTTAAATGCCACCCAAAATGCGACACAATTGTCTAATAAAAATTCAAAACTCAAATCCCAAGACGATTCCATAGGGTAAAATAATATATTTCTTACACCTATCATAAACTCATCATAATCCACTCAACAACTTGGATGTTCCATTGTGGTTCTATTGTCTCCATTCAAATATATCTTATGACATGTTATAGAATGTGTCATAAGTTGTTCATCAAGTGTAACTCCCTTTTCTAGCTCTCTTATTCATCGTTAATGCTCTCACATTTCCAATGTGGGAAGCTTGACTTTTGAAGGCCATGCCTTTTGATTTGGGAAGTTGATTGAGCTCATTTTAAAAAAAATTGAAGATCTTTAAGAGGTTCGTGTTGTCATAACCAACTCACTTTATATAAGATATTTTGATCATTTTTTTCCAAACAAAATCAACCTCTAAATTCTTAAAAATATTTTGTTATGTTTTATAGCTTAAAAATTACCTATTTTAATTCTTAAGACTAAAATGTTAAGTTGAGACACCTTTCCTAACAAAATAATATTGTAAAAGGAATTAAAATGAATCCTATATCCTTTTTCATATATGATGATTACAAAACTCTAAGTTACTTATCATAGACTTTGAAAGGAACACAATGCAAGAATAAGTTTTGACTATGGTAAGGAGGTTGTACTAAATTTATCTTACAAGCTAAATAAAACCTACGCCTTTCCTCTCTTCATTCACTCTTTTTTTCATGGGAGTGAAGAATCATATTAATGGCTGAAACTTTTTTCTTTTGCACAACTATCAATTCATCATATACATGAGCCACCTAATCTCAAGGGATGCCAGGAGCCACCTTTTCCTCATCTAAAGAGCCATATAGTAAATTCTTCTTTCAATGGAGCCTTTTTCTTCTTTTTGCTACCCAATCTTCCTCATCCAAGGCATCTTACATATCAGCAAAGACCTAGTCTTTTTCCAAAGGAAAGGGGAGTGTCCTCACCTTCTCACTATGAACTCCATTTTCCTTAAGAGACACGTACAATGAAGTATTTTTAAAACTTGGATGCTTAGTGATCTCAACAACCAAAGAAACAAAGGAAGATACCTAGTCCAACTCATTTCTATTAGGTGGGCTATAAGAATTGTTCCATGGGGACACGCCACCCCTCCCCAAAAAAAAAAAAAATCAAAGTTTCTAAGACAAGGACATCCCCAAGACGTGGGGACACCAAGGAAATGTCCACCTACAATCCCTCCACCACTAGTGTCATCTCCATGACATCTCCCTTTGAGAAGGGACATTTCCTAGACATCCCCCCAAATGGGGATGTCCAAGGAATGACCAAGCATCCCTCAATGCTGAAAGGAAATGTGCAAATGTCCTCTACAAAAAAGCATTGAAAAAAAGTTTTTTTTAATTAAAAAAAAACTTGATTCTAATGCCCATAGCCCTAAACCCTAATTGTAGTGTCCCTCTAGTTTAGACATATTGTTTAGTTTGATTCTGCTTGTTAGATGCTTAGTTCATTGTGATACTATGTTGTTTCATTTCAGAGCTAATTTTGGATACTATGTTGTTTTGATTTTGCGGATGATACATTGACATCCTGGTTATTTGGTTATGTTGGTTCGATGATACTGTGATAGATTCATTCATGATATGGCTTATTGGTTATAATTATTGCTTATGTTATCATGTTGATATGATTGTATATGATTGTTCTTGCTCGTTTGTGTCGGTGGATAAGACAGTGTAGCATTACTCATTCCTGAGTACCTTGCTACGCTGTAATTCTTATTCATGGTGTGTTTTCTAACATGAGTTTATATATATATATATATATATATATATATATATATATATATATATATGTTTTAACCTTGATGTTTTCCTGCAGACATAGGTACCGGGTAACAGCTCCACCTGCTTGTCAGGTCTGAGCGTACCCTAATTCATTATAAATATGTTGTCGGAGGTATTGACAGGTCCTTTTATACCATCGTTCATTTTTGAACGAGTATCTCTGTGTTACCCCGTGTAGCCCAGTTTGTCTTGTCGTGTTCAAATATATATTGTTTTGTGTTTGCGAATATAATATTTAATTTTATTAAATGTTTATTAATGTTTTAACCAACGTTAATGATTTAATTTATTAGGTTAAATTAAATAAGTTATTTCTTTGCAATGTTTTAATTAAAATAATATTATTATTGTTTTAATTGTGAAAATTGAATTGTGTGAAATAGATATTTTCAAAAGCAAGATATTTTTGATGAGATAAGAATCTTTGATTGTCAGTTAAAGATTTGTTCTGATATTTTAAAGAATGAGTTATTTACAATGCAAATTGAACTATCAGTTAAAATTGAAGGATTGAAATCTTTATTCCATGAATTAATATTGGAAAAAGGGATTGGAAATTTTAAGAACATTCACGGAAAGATTTCTTACGGCAGCATTTTTTAGCAGTTTTGTTTCACGGCAATTGTTTTCAGAATAATTTTTCTTTAAGATTTTGTTCACAAGCATGTTTTGAAGTTGGCTTGATTGGAATTTCACTGTTGAAGTCTGAAAAATTAATAGAGGAATCAGCAAAAGGTTTCAAAGTGCGTTTCAGCCCAATTTTCAGATTAACCAGGTTTTCTTCTTTTTAAGGTTTTTGTAAAATTTCTTCTTTGAATGTTTGGAAAGATTAATGATGTGTCAAACCTACAAATTAAACAGAAAATTGTTAGATTCAGCAATCGAATGTTATGGAAAATACAGTAAACTAATGATGCTATAGTTCTAGGAATTATAATTTATGTATATATGTCCGGAAACAAATTTAAATTTCCATTATTGAACACTGAACTTGAGAAATTTATGGTTTTTGAAAACTATTATTTTGTCAAGATATAAAACTCTCTCCATATACCACTTGTAAGCGGACATATAATTGTATTAGGAATAATTATTCTTTGAGTTGGATGATACAAGTTTTGATTCGGTTGTAAATCTTTTAATAAAATTTAAGTTTCTTCTTTTACCTGTATCATGTCCTTCTTACACCATAACCAGGTATCAATATTGATGAAATTATACATATATATTTTATGTATTACGACTACCTCTTCACCTGTGCGGATGTAAATCAGATCTGTTGTCTTTTAATCTCGTGATTTTCGTGATTTTTCTTTTTTTTATATGATACCATGTACTTGTATTGTTTCTTATGCATCCCATCTTGGTCTCCTTGCGCCAGAGGTCTCCTGTTTAGTGTCTACAATTTAGGACTTAAACAATATAGAATTACATATTCAAACGCCAGAATAGTCACTGCTTTAAATTTTTGCATGGCAGACTTTAATTTTGTCCATATTGATACTCTATCCTGTTCATCTTTAAAACTATCATGGTGGATCCCTATTCTTTAAAAAAATAAACCTGATCATTAAAATTTATGTATATTATCACTTTAGATACTATTCATCAGGCATCTGTTATAATCCGTTTTCTTGTTCCTATGAGTTATGAGTTCAGTGTATCTTTTATGTGAGGCGTTGGAAACTATCCATAAGTTACGTAGGATATATACGAGAGAGGATTCTTTCTTTTTATGGCATAGACCTCTTATTAAGTTGTGAGTTTCTGCCAATAAGTTGATGTAAGTTACTTGCATGCGTCCATTTGAGATACCTACGCCTAGTTTTATCTAACATTCCCGTGTTATTAGATTTCACGCCCTCCTCATCTTCTATGTCCATAATATTAACAATAGATATATCTACTGCTGTGAGAGACCATAACTATTGCATGTATATCCGTAAATGAAATGCATGGCCATGTATAGGTAGATATCCTTCAGTCGTGAACTTATCAGATTGGTTATTTTTATAGATATTATACCTTCTGCATGCGTCTCAAGTTTGATTGAATATGTTCTAAACATCATGCGGGAATATTAAATATTAATAATGTATTGCATGACATGGATAATGTCGATCATTAGTTGAGTGATTCTTAAAGTTGGTTAACTACCACGTTAATTTTTAGTACGTATTACTTTTGCATGCTAAAACAGTGACATGTCTAATCGAAAAATCATTTCTTCGTAACTTAAAAATATCCTTAGTTTATAATGTAAATAAATACATTTTCTTTACAATTGTTTGAAGTATATATATTAATAGTTTTAGTTTGTTTACTAAGAATTTTTAATTCCTTAAGTTAATTGAAAATTATTAGTGTATATATATTATGATGTCGATGATGATATCTTTGTTTTATTTAAAAGCTTGAGAAGTGTATATGTGATGATAAGATTTTAAATTTTCCAATTTATGAAGATTGAAAATATGAATTGCGGAGTTGTGTTCTAGCAATAAATGAGTGTATTTACATGGTGATTTAGAGGTGTGTTTTATTTTATCTACACCGAGACTAGAAAAGTGAATATCAAATCGACAAGTTTATTACACTCTTATTTTGTTGTTTTATTTATCGTGTTTGTTTTCTTGGGGGTATAGCATTTATATTTTATTGTTGACCTAAGAGACTTCTTGGAGGCTAAGGTATGTTCATAGCTGAAGATGTAAACCTTTGTGGTTGTGGATTTTATGCTTGATAGATACCCTTGATCTTTATGTCTAGTCATGTTATAGAGAGAGTGGCTTGTGTTAGGGGCCGAAATCCTATAGTGATTGTCTGGGTAACCTAACGTAGGTGTGTTAATTAAGTGATAACCTAACTAATATATTAGGGGCTAGGTAGATCTAAACACTAAATCAGATAATGGTATGTCTCGCCTACTTCTTAATGCTCGTTTAGGTTGAGAAAAGGCTAAGAAGGCCTGGAATGGCAAGTCGCCATCTTGTCCTCTTGAAAGATGTAACGACACTGCATTAGTCTACATAGGGGCCGAGAATCGATAGAGGCTACCAGGGTAACTCTTGGAGAGGGCTGGTAGTCTAGGAAGATTCACCAGGGTAACCTATCCCGACGATGTGATGACACTCAGTCTATATCATGATGGTGTTCCTTATGTTCAGATTTCTTTGAATGTGATTTGTTAATTGGATTTGTATCTGTTTTGGCTTGTAATCGTTATGTCGTGATGTGAATATGTAAACCACGTTTACGTGATGTTCTGTCTACATTGTTTGTGGACCTGTCATTATCTCCTAGCACGGAGGGGGTGGACCTTTGTGTTCCACGTGGTCGGGAGGAAACTGTGCTACACCTTTCTTAGAATTTTCTTGTAGTTGATCCTATGCTTGCAACAGGTTCCAGTTACTACTTGTTCGTGACTGTTGATGCAGAGCTTGTTCATAGATATTGTATCAGATGTCAGATGAACACTATTTGTTTTATAAATTTATCTCTTGTATAAGAGTGTACTGATTGTACCACCTTTGATGTATGGAGATTCTTTGAAATCTCACTTTATGTAAAATGGACATTTGGGATATTTGATTTTATGTAGTTTTATAAATTGGATCTTACATGAAATCAATTTGTACTTTGGTTGATGATCAATGTGTTGAGTTTATTTATTAAGTTTATGTAACATCGTCTTGGAAACTTTATAACATATGTGTAAACAATTATTTAAAAAAAAAAATTATTCAGTTAATCTTTGTTTTTGCTCTTTGTTATAATGTAACTAAGTTGGGGCATTACAGATTGGTATCAGAGCCAAGTTCTAACACTGGGTGCTCTGGTTAAATGAGCCCATTAGGTTGTTTAGTATGTTAGACTTGGTTGTTGTGTTTTCCGTTTGTTTTGTTTGTCTTATAACAAGACTTGTCTTGGTTTGTGTGTAGGATCATGCCTAGGCATCGTGTTAGAGGTCGTGGTTGAGGCCGAGGTGGTGGCCGTCGGCCAAACTGCCAGGTTACTCCCCCTCCGAGCCCTCATCAGAGTGATTAGGCAGAACATTTGGGTTCGCAGTTGGATCAGGGTAATGAGGCACAGATTCCAGAACAGTCAGTGTTAGAGGGGTCTCAGTTACGCCCTTTACTAGAGGAGGTCCTAGCTCGACTTGGACCTAGACAGGAAGTGGAACAGGAAGTGAATAGAGAACGTGATAGATCTCCGAGGAGAGTTGATGATTCAGTGCAGCAGGATGCCATTATTGTAGGTCACATGCGAGATTTGTTGAGGGCACGCCCTCCTACATTTGATGGATCTGGTGGTGGTTTAGAGGCAGAGACTTGGTTGCTTGATTTGGGATTATGCTTTGCAATGCATCCTTATGGCAGCAATACTCGTGCTCGTTGCGCCATAATGCATCTTAGAGGCTTTGCCTCTACTTGGTGGTGATTGGAGGAGCAGAAGCTACATCTAGAGATTGGTGCAGTCTCATGGGATATGTTCTTGGAGAGATTCAGAGCACGTTTCTTGTTTGAGCATTGGAGGCAGCGATGTGCGGATGAGTTTCACGATCTTCATTAGATGGCTATGTCTGTGGAACAGTTTGAGCGCAGGTTTTATGAGCTCAACCAATATGCAAGGATTGTGGATGATCAGTCAATGTTGGTGCGGCACTTCATCAGGGGCTTAAATGCCCGTATTAGTGGTGGAGTCAGAGTCTTCGAGTCGAAGACTATGGAGGTTGTTGTAGAGAAGGCACGAATAGTGGAAGAGAACCTCGCTATGGCTTTAGGTGGACACATTGGAGTACAGATAGGCAGTGCTCTTGTTTCAGGTTTTGGTCAGCGTGGTGGTCAGTTTCAGACAGGTGGTTCCTCTAGGAATCAACAAGCACCCATTAAGGGTGGACAACAACAACAGCGCAATCAACAAAAGAATAAAAATTCATAGTTCCAGCAAAGTAATAATTCTCAATCAAGAAGGAACCGCAATTGGTGGCGTAATAAGCGCAATCGGCAGGATCATCCAGCTCAGAGTGCTTAGTCAACAGTGAGTCGAGGTAGTTTTCAGCAATCCAATGCACCTTCGGGTGGCAGAGGATTCGGCAGAGGCACTGGATGTTTCTCATGTGGATAGCAGGGACATATTGCTAGGCAGTGTCCTATGCGAGGTATGTCAGGATATGGACAGCGACCGGCAGCTTCAGAGCTGACAGTTGGTGATGTGGGCCATACTCATACAGTTTTTGCTGCAGTAAAATAACCGCCAAGCAGATCATCAAAACACAGTGGTTGAATCATCAGGTCAGTTACTGGGTATTGGTGTTAATATTCTATTTGATTCTGGTGCTACAGATTCTTTTATTTCACCTTTTATAGTTGAGCGTTGTGGACTTGTGGCCGTAAAGCAAGGCGATAGGTGGCAGGTGGAATTTGCTTCTAGGGCTAAAGTAGCAGTTGAATCCCTCATCTGCAATTGTGGACTTAGGATTGGATCATTGACTACTTCGGTAGATCTTCGAGTCACACCTTTAGGATCATATGACATTGTTTTGGGAATGGATTGGTTAGGAACTCATCATGCAGTGATTGATTGTCATCAGAAGATAGTACGTTGCATTAATGATGATGGTACAGAGGTTGAGATTGTTGGTGTTCAGAGACCCATCTCTTTGCAGATAATTTTTGCTATGCAGTTGAAGAGATGCCTTTGTCAGGGATGTCAGTTGTTTGCGACAACAGTGAGTGACTTGGATTCTGGTGGAAGTCAAGAGATATCACTTGATGATCACCCCATTCTTAGGGAATTCGCTGATGTTTTTCCTAGTGATATTCCTGGTATGCCACCGAAGCGTGACATAGATTTCAGAGTTGATCTAGTTCCTGGAGCAAAACCCATCTCTCGTGCTCCATATAGAATGACTACATAGGAACTGGAGGAGCTTCGTATTCAATTGGAGGAACTCTTGGAAAAGGGTTTTATTCATCCGAGTGTTTCCCCTTGGGGAGCACCTGTCATCTTCGTGAAGAAGAAGGACAGATCTCTCAGATTGTGCATTGACTATAGTCAATTGAATAAGGTAACGATTAAGAACAGATATCCATTACCCAAAATTGATGACTTTTTTGATCAGATCAAGGGAGCAACTATATTTTCTAAGATTGATTTGAAATCGAGTTACCATCAGTTGCAAATTGCAGAAGCCGATATTCATAAAATGGCATTTCGAACTCGATACGGGCACTACGAGTTCACAGTAGTACCGTTTGGGTTAACGAATGCACCATCGGTATTTATGAGTCTGATGAATGGTGTGTTTCGCACCTATCTTGATCGATTTTTTCTCATGTTTCTTGATGATATTTTGATTTATTCGAGAAAAATGCAGGAACACGAAGAGCATTTGAGACAAGTCTTGCAGTGTTTGAGGGAGAACCAATTGTTTGGAAATTTGAAGAAATGTGAATTCTTCCAAACTGAGGTGAAATACCTTGGACATGTGATTTCTGGAGAGGGAATAGCTATGGATCCTACAAAGATTCAAGCTATCATTAATTGGCCCGCACCTAAGAATGTTTTTGAGGTTCATAGTTTCATGGGTCTTGCTGGTTATTACAGATGATTTGTTCAGGGGTTTTCTAGGATTGGACACCCCATTACTTCTCTTCAAAGGAAAGGGAAGAAATTCATTTGGACAAATCAATGTCAATTGGCTTTTCAGATACTTAAGGATAAGCTAACTAGTGCACCTATCTTAGCAGTTCCTGGTCCTGCTAAGGATTTTGTTGTTTGCATGGATGCTTCTTTGGAAGGTTTAGGAGTTGTACTGATGCAGGATGGACGAGTGATTGCTTATGAGTCTCAAAAACTCAAGGATCACGAACGAAATTACCCCACGCATGATTTAGAGCTCGCTGCAGTTGTTCATGCTCTAGTTCATTGGAGACATTTCTTGTTAGGGCATCGTTTTGAACTTCATTGTGATCACCGCAGTCTACAATATATATTCACACAGCCTAATCTAAATGCTAGGTAGAGACGGTGGATGGAGTTCCTTTGCGAGTATGATTTTGAGGTGAGATATGTTTAGGGTAAGGAGAATGTAGTGGCAGATGCCCTTAGTCGTCGAAGACATGAGATTTCAGCTATGACACTTGGAGTTGAGTTGAGAAGTCAGATATTGGCCGCTCTTCCTTCTGATAGATTATATCAGGAAGTGAAGATGGAGATTGATTCAGATAGACCCTTGGAGGGAAGATTTTTAGGATATGCAATTGAGTTAGATGGTTTGTTGTGACATCTGGGTCATATTTGTGTACCATCTACTGAGAATCTTTGCACTCTCATTTTGAAAGAGGCACATCGAGCACCATATTCAGCTCATCTTGGTGTTAAGAAGATGCATGTGGATCTTCGACAGTTATATTTTTGGCCTGGTATGAAGCGTGACATTGTTGATTTTGTATCAAGATGCCTTGAATGTTAGAGAGTCAAGGCTAAGCATCAGCATCCCGCCGGTTTGTTACAACCACATCTCATTCCTGAGTGGAAATGGGATGTGATATCAGTAGATTTTATTGTTGGATTACCTACATCATCGCGTCAACATGATGCCATCATGGTTACTGTTGACAGATTGACAAAGGTAGCTCATTTTTCACCAGTTCGATCATCTTACAATGCTTCCTCTATGGCCAGAATTTTCATGGAGGATATAGTACGATTGCATGGGATTCCACGTAGAATCATTTCAGATAGGGATCCTGTATTTACATCAGCTTTATGGATATCATTACAACATGCTTTAGGTACACAGTTGAATTTCAGTTCAGCCTATCATCCTGAGACTCATGGTCAGACAGAGAGAGTTAATCAGATTCTCGAAGATATGCTCAGAATGTATGTGATGGATCGACGGTCTCATTGGGAGGACTATTTATACTTAGTGGAATTCGCCTATAATAATGGCTATCAGAGTTCCATAGGTATGCCTCCATTTCAGGCACTAGATGGACGTCCTTGTCGTACACCATTGAGTTGGGATCGTCTTGAGGATAGATTTCTACTCGGTCCTGAGATGCTTCGTGATATGGAGCAACAGGTTAATCGTATTAGAGAGCATTTGGTAGCAGCGCAGAATAGACAGAAGAAGTATGCCAATGCGCATAGGGTGGATAGATAGTTCTCAGTTGGTGACAGGGTTTTTCTTCGAGTTCGTCTGCGCAAGAGTCCAATCCGTTATGCAAAAGGCTCTAAGCTTGCACCTCGTTTTGTGGGACCATTCGAGATTATTGAGAGGATTGGTCCTATGGTGTATCAACTTGCTTTACCACCTAGTTTATCACACATTCATGATGTCTTTCATGTATCTGTTCTTCAACCTTATCATCCTGACATTTCACATGTACTCGATTGGAATGCATTACAGGTAGAGGACGGGCAGCTGGCTTTGGAGCCCGTGGGCATTCCTCAACGTCGGAGGCTCGCCCTCAGGGGTTGAGACGTTGATCAGGTGAGGGTCCAATGGGATCCTAGCGATGAGGCATCAACTACTTGGGAGGATGTGACACGTATGCATGAGCTTTATCCATATTTGTTTGTAGGCTTCTAGGAGTAAGCCTTATCCTAGGGGGGGAGGATGTAGTGTCCCTCCAGTTTAGACATATTGTTTAGTTTGATTCTGCTTGTTAGATGCTTAGTTCATTGTGATACTATGTTGTTTCATTTTAGAGCTAATTCTGGATACTATGTTGTTTTGATTTTGCGGATGATACATTGACATCCTAGTTATTTGGTTATGTTGGTTTGATGATACTATGATAGATTCATTCATGATATGGCTTATTGTTTATAATTATTGCTTATGTTATCATGTTGATATGATTGTATATGATTGATCTTGCTCGTTTGTGTCGGTGGATAAGACAGTGTAGCATTACTCATTCCTGAGTACCCTCCTACGCTGTAATTCTTATTCACGGTGTGTTTTCTAACATGAATATATATATGTTTTAACCTTGATGTTTTCCTGCAGACACAGGTACTGGGTAACGGCTCCACTTGCTTGTTAGGTCTGAGCGTACCCTAATTCATTATAAATATGTTGTCAGAGGTATTGACAGGTCCTTTTATACCATCGTTCGTTTTTGAACGAGTATCTCTGTGTTACCCCGTGTAGCCCAGTTTGTCTTGTCGTGTTCAAATATATATTGTTTTGTGTTTGCAAATATAATATTTAATTTTATTAAATGTTTATTAATGTTTTAACCAACGTTAATGATTTAATTTATTAAGTTAAATTAAATAAGTTATTTCTTTGCAATGTTTTAATTAAAATAATATTATTGTTGTTTTAATTGTGAAAATTGAATTGTGTGAAATAGATATTTTCAAAAGCAAGATATTTTTGACAAGATAAGAATCTCTGATTGTAAGTTAAAGGTTTGTTCTGATATTTTAAAGAATGAGTTGAACTGAATGAGTTATTTACAATGCAAATTGAACTATCAGTTAAAATTGAATGATTGAAATCTTTATTGCATGAATTAATATTGGAAAAAGGGATTGGAAATTTTAAGAACATTCACGGAAAGATTTCTTATGGCAGCAGTTTTTAGTAGTTTTGTTTCACGGAAATTGTTTTCAGAAGAATTTTTCTTTAAGATTTTGTTCACAAGCGTGTTTTGAAGTTGGCTTGATTGGAATTTCACTGTCGAAGTCTGGAAAATTAATAGAGGAATCAGCAAAAGGTCTCAAAGTGCGTTTCAGCCCAATTTTCAGATTAACCAAGTTTTCTTCTTTTTAAGGTTTTTGTAAAATTTCTTCTTTGAATGTTTGGAAAGATTAATGATGTGTCAAACCTGCAAATTAAACAGAAAATTGTTAGACTTAGCAATCGAATGTTATGGAAAATACAGTAAACTAATGATGCTATAGTTCTAGAAATTATAATTTATGTATATATGTCCAGAAACAGATTTAAATTTCCATTATTGAACACTGATCTTGAGAAATTTATGGTTTTTGAAAATTATTATTTTGTCAAGATATAAAACTCTCTCCATATACCACTTGTAAGCGGACATATAATTGTATTAGGAATAATTATTCTTTGAGCTGGATGATACAAGTTTTGATTTGGTTGTAAATCTTTTAATAAAATTTAAGTTTCTTCTTTTACCTATATCCTGTCCTTCTTACTCCATAACTAGGTATCAATATTGATGAAGTTATACATATCTATTTTATGTATTACGACTACCTCTTCACCCGTGCGGATGTAAATCAGATCTGTTGTCTTTTAATCTGGTGATTTTTCTTTTTTTTATATGATACCATGTACTTGTACGGTTTCTTATGCATCTGATCTTGGTCTCCCTACGCCAGAGGTCTCCTGTATAGTGTTTGCAATTTAGGACTTAAACAATATAGAATTACATATTCAAACGCCAGAATAGTCACTGCTTTAAATTTTTGCATGGCGGACTTTAATTTTGTCTATATTGATACTCTATCTTGTTCATCTTTAAAACTATCATGGCGGATCCCTATTCTTTAAAATAATAAACCTGATCATTAAAATTTATGTATATTATCACTTTAGATACTATTCAACAGGCATCCGTTATAATCCGTTTTCTTGTTCCTATGAGTTATGAGTTCGGTGTATCTTCCATGTGAGGTGTTGGAAACTATCCATAAGTTACGTAGGATATATACGAGAGAGGATTCTTTCCTTTTATGGCATAGACCTCTTATTAAGGCGCAAGTTTCTGCCAATAATTTGATGTAAGTTACTTGCATGCGTCCATTTGAGATACCTGCACCTAGTTTTATCTAACATTCCTGTGTTATTAGATTTCGCGCCCTCCTCATCTTTTGTCCATAATATTAACAATAGATATATCTACTACTGTGAGAGACCATAACTATTGCATGTATATCCGTAAATGAAATGCATGGTCGTGTATAGGTAGATATCCTTCAGTCGTGAACTTATCAGATTGGTTATTTTTATAGATATTATACCTTCTGCATGCATCTCAAGTTTGATTGAATATGTTCTAAATATCATGCGGGAATATTAAATATTAATCATTTATTGCATGACATGGATAATTTCGATCATTAGTTGAGTGATTCTTAAAGTTTGTTAACTACCATGTTAATTTTTAGTACATATTACTTTTGCATGCTAAAACAGTGACATGTCTAATTGAAAAATCATTTCTTTGTAACTTAAAAATATCCTTAGTTTATAATGTAAATAAATACATTTTCTTTACAATTGTTTGAAGTATATATATTAATAGTTTTAGTATGTTTACTAAGAATTTTTAATTCCTTAAGTTAAGTTAATTGAAAATTATTAGATGTATATATATTATGATGTCGATGATGATATCTTCGTTTTATTTAAAAGCTTGAGAAGTGTATATGTGATGATAAGATTTTAAATTTTCCAATTTATGAAGATTGAAAATATGAATTTCGGAGTTGTGTTCTAGCAATAAATGAGTGTATTTACATGGTGATTTAGAGGTGTGTTTTATTTTATCTACACCGAGACTAGAAAAGTAAATATCAAATTGACAAGTTTATTACACTCTTATTTTTTTATTTTATTTATCATGTTTTTTTTCTTGGGGGTATAGCATTTATATTTTATTGTTGACCTAAGAGACTTCTTGGAGGCTAAGGTCTGTTCCTAGCGGAAGATGTAAACCTTTGTGGTTGTGAATTTTATGCTTGATAGATACCCTTGATCTTTATGTCTAGTCATGTTATAGAGAGTGTAGCTTGCATTAGGGGCCGAAATGCTATAGTGATTGTCTGGGTAACCTAACGTAGGTGTGTTAATTAAGTGATAACCTAACTAATATATTAGGGGTTGGGTAGATCTAAATACTAAATCAAATAATGGTATGCCTCGCCTACTTCTTAACGCTTGTTTAGGTTGAGAAAAGGATGAGAAGGCCTGGAATGGCAAGTCACCATCTTGTCCTCTTGAAAGATGTAACGACACCGCATTAGTCTGCATTAGGGCCGAGAATCGGTAGAGGCTACCAGGGTAACTCTTGGAGAGGGCCGGTAGTCTAGGAAGATTCACCAGGGTAACCTATCCCGACGATGTGATGACACTCTCAGTCTATATCATGATGGTGTTCCTTATGTTCAAATTTCTTTGAATGTGATTTGTTAATTGGATTTGTATCTGTTTTGGCTTGTAATCATTATGTCGTGATGTGAATATGTAAACCACGTTTACGTGATGTTCTATCTACATTGTTTGTGGATCTGTCATTATCTCCTAGCATGGAGGGAGTGGACCTTTGGGTTCCACGTGGTCGGGAGGAAACCGTGCTACACCTTTCTTAGAATTTTCTTGCAGTTGATCCTATGCTTGCAGCAAGTTCTAGTTACTACTTGTTCATGACTATTGATGCGAAGCTTGTTCATGGATATTGTATCAGATGTCAAATGAGCACTATCTGTTTTATAAATTTATCTCTTGTATAAGAGTGTACTGATTGTACCACCTTTGATGTATGGAGATTCTTTGAAATCTCACTTTATGTAAAATGGACATTTGGGATATTTGATTGTATGTAGTTTTATAAACTGGATCTTACATGAAATCAAATTTGTACTTTGGTTGACGATCAATGTGTTGAGTTTATTTATTAAGTTTATGTAACATCGTCTTGGAAACTTTATAACATATGTGTAAATAATTATTTAAAAAAAAAAATTATTCAGTTAATCTTTGTTTTTGCTCTTTGTTATAACGTAACTAAGTCGACGTGTTACACTAATTGTTAATGAGCCCCACCCACACCCCCAAGGCCTCACAAAAACCCATAATAAAGACATTTCAACCTCATTCCATATCATAAAGCTGGAAGTTACAAGTATAGGCAACAAGCCAAGAGTGAGAAAGCATTAGGACAAGTCAAGTGAGTTGTGAAAGACTTAGAAGAGTGAAAGCATTTTCCAGATTCAATGCATCATTCCAACCTCAAGGAAAAATCAAGGCTCATGACGACTATTTAGAATATGTCTAATTGTACAAATGCCAACATCATTCATACCAAGAGGTCAAAACTTTCTTTCTTAAGAGATATTCAAAGGAGGCCAAGATGGATAGGGAGACTAGGGCACATGCTATCCCAATTTTGTGGACTATACATGGGCCTATTTCTTTGAATACCATTCTAGCCATTCATTTGATGGCCAAAGTTTCTAGTTCTTCTACTGCTAGAACTAGTCTACTCATAGCTTCATCCACTCCATTGAGAGGAAAAAGCTTACCTCTAGGAGGGTAGAGAAGCTTGAAACTATACATAGTGCCTTACGTCTCATTGACCACAACATACTTGCATACAAGGAGAGTCTAGCAACTTGATGGGATGTAGAGCTAGAGGAGCCAACATAGGTTGATGATGATGCTACACAAGCAAGGTTGGTTGGTATTGGTTTGGAGGAGCTTAAGCTTATGGAGTTCTAGTGATAAGGAGTTCGACAAGAACTTTGGGGATGATTAGCGGTAGCAAGCCATTAGTCATTGACTCACTTGTATTTTTGGAACATTGTAATCATCATTATACAATTTTACAATATAAATTTCAAGCTCAACATTTTCATTATTAATGTTCAATGAAATCATTGCAATGTGTCTACTATTTATTAGTTTACTTAGTATGCAAAATTTTCATTTGTAATTCTTCTACTTGTTCCATATACATATTTTTATTACTAATTTTTTAGGTATGATATGTATTTGTGCCACCCCCCACTATCCCTAAACTTGGGCCCTTCCATCTCTCATCAAGAAACTCTATGAAACATAGGATATAAGCATCCATATGAATTGAGCTCATGCCAATCCAATTATTGCTCAAACCCCTTCCACTAGTTTTTTTTTGCATGGGGTCTTTTTAGAGCAACTAGCAACCAACTACTCATATTCAAAACATTTGCAACATTGAAAAAGAATCTTAAACATACTCAATATTTTGTGTCCAACACTACCCATTCCTTTTCAAAAATAGATCTATTTCCATGCAATAGAGTTTAAGTGTTTGTAGAAACTTGTAGAAATCTTGCCAAGGTGTTACTAATTGCTCATAGACTTGAGACACACCAAAAATGCATCGAAAAATATGGAAGAACACCCACACAAGGATTGTAGCAAAATATTCTTTGTTAGGGTCAAATGATGGATACCACAACTTTAAACATAATAAGTATTTATCCCAAAATCCACTACCTAGAGTCCATGATTGCACAACTATCTTCCTCCAATTTATAGAAGATGATAAAAAAAAACTAAGCATAGTAAATCAAATCTGCAAGGTTCTTTAACAAATGCATCCATGTTTTTGAAGACCGTTCACATAAGCCTTCCAAGCTAGGCTCTAAAACCCATGAAACTTGCTAATCATAATGCTTGGCATTTTAAAATATTTTTTGAGTTGTCTACCTTCAAATTCATCTCAAAATTTACTTTGGGGATATGATCTGAGCTTTTCATGCAAGTTGTGGATCCATGTGTATTGTCATCGATCGTATGCATTTTTAGCTACTCACCCATAGATTGTTTTCTCATATTTTAGTCGTGCAAGGGTGGTAGAGCCCTTTAGGGCATCCAAGTGGGACGCCTTTTCCTTAGATATTGTGCCTTAAAATATAATAATAAATTTTGAGGAGAGGTCATCAATGTTGGTGTGAATAAAAGTCTTGTACCTAGCTAATTCCAACTAGGGGACATATTCACATGTTTAGTTTACTTAGGTCCTAAGATTCCTTCTAGAAGACTTAGTCGCCATGTCTAGATCTTATCTTTTTGACTTTTATGTCAAGTTAGTTGTCCTAAGACACTTGTTGTGATCTTGTCTAATCCTATGTCTCACCTTGGTTATATAACCAAGGGTTTCTCATTTGTCATTGATGAGAAAGGGTATTCAATTCTATTACAATCTTGAACATTGCATATTGATCTTCTCTTTGCACTTTTCATTTGGCCTCTAGATCTTGGGTGGTTATCTCCATAGCCAATTCTTACATGGTATTAGAGAAAGTTGGGTGCCTTTGGGTAGTCTTTTTGGAGAGATCTTGATAGATCTTAAAAATTTGAGTATGCTCTTCTCTTGCATCGAATGATGATCTAGAGAATAAAAAATACTTGATAGAAATACCAAATTTTGGAGTTCATCTTTGTGGTTTTGTATTGCAGGTTCCTTTTAGAGCTTGATGGTGCAAATTTGAGCTCACCATTGAGTTCAGGGTATTCGAGAAAGTCAAATTTTCCTTTTGTTTCATCCAAATTGGACATATGAGGCCAGATCTATGAGGGTTTGAAGTCGAAGAGTGGTTGCCAAATTCGAGAGATAGTTGCAATTTCCGAGCATTTTGGGTCAAATATGATCCTGCCATCACGTCTAGAAGGCCCAATAACACCAAGATCAACTATCAATTCATCAAAATCGAACAACTTTGCTTGAGGCCATTACAAAAAAAATTCCCCTCCTTGCTTGTCTATTTGACCATATGGTTGTAGTACCTGCAGGGTACCCTGTACCCTATGCAAGATATCACGAACCCTGCAGATGCCACGTGGTGTGGGTTGCAGGCCCAACAATGACCCCTTGTAGACGGTCAGATACTAAATAATATACTGGTCAAAAAGAACTTTTAAAACCCACCATGTTTTAGCGATTCACCGAAGATTCTCTCTAGAGATTTTGCTAAGATTCCCTCCCCAAAGTCGAGAAAGAATATTCTCCTAAATATTTTGAATGAAGAATATTTCATTTAAGTATGCAATGATTGGTCGACCATCAAATTTGACATCATAAATTGTTGACAGTAGCATTGTGTTAGCATCGTTAAGGATTTTTTCCCCCTCACCATTTGCATTTTGATTTTGAAGGGCAATTTTCAAACACTCATAACTAGGGCTTAGGACATCCTCTTTGTGAGCAATTTTTTTTATTTGGAGCAAAATTTTGTGCTCTATCATGCCCCTGTGATTGTTCATCCCAATATGAATAAAATAGTAATAACATAATAGTTATAGTCCATGATCTTTTCCAACATTCAAAAAAAGATTCTAATCTAAATTTTATTTTAAGAGCAGTGATTAATTATGGGCAGTTACCTTGGAGTTCAACGAATAGTTGTAACTTAAACCCATTGACAAGTAGTGATTCTCCTAAAGGGTGTGATGTATGAAAATGGTTGAACCCTTCATTGGGTAACATCCCTTTGTGATGACTATTCGCCCATGGGGAAGACTTTAAATAGGTTTGTTCCCCAAAGGAGAACGCATCAAAAAGACTAGACCTAGATATTGTTAGTAGTTAAGGCATACAACAGAAGTAATCGATCGACAACATAGCCTCTCATATATATGTAGTTGATTCAATCAAAATAATAACATAATCAACTCATGCAGTACGTAGAGATAGTTGTTTTATGCTTATTTACCAAATAAATGTAGATGTGAATATATGCATATAACTGTACCAATTAAACATTGATATAATGTTGTATTATGTGTAAATGTAGCATATGTTTATTGATATTATGAATAGTGATATGATTATGGTTTGGCAATAATTGGTCATGAAGGGATGAGGAAGGAATGCAAGGAGGGAGACTATGAATTATTCCTCACTAGGTATGGCACCTCATGATTATGGTTAAGGGCCATCGATTAAGGACCACATGAGGCCAAGGAGGATAAGGTCCTATCCTTGGGTCTTGGGTTGAGGATCAAGGACACCCTATTACACCCCCCCTACTATCCTCACTTGAATCAATTGTTGAAATAAATAAAGAAGTATCTTCAATCATAAGAGGAGGGTTTGGCGTGATGGAGGGGAACAGTGTAGAGCCCTCACTAGGTATACCAACTCATAATGATGGTTAAGGACCATCGGTTAAGGACCACATGAGACCACAAACGATAAGATCTTGTTGTTGGGCCTAGGATAGAGGATATTTGGGGCACCTCATGATGTCCTCTACTACAATCCTCATTATGGTTGAGCCCACATAATCATTGGGACTCATTTTAATGATATATATACTCTCTCTTAAACCTATAATTAAATGTATTTCATGGATTATGTTTGTCATATTTATCTAATGTGGTTGCAGGTTTCCATAACCAGATTTACAACATCTCAATTTTGAGTAGGGAATTATATCTTTAACTATAATCTACTATTGGATTCATTTGGAATTGTGATTTCAGGGCAAAGTATAAGGTGATCCCAAAAGGGAACATTACAAGCTCTTTGCAATGTTGCAGTTGGTTTTTTATTATGGTGCCTAGTTTTTCTAAAAATTGCAGATTCTCATAGGTGTTGCTAAGTCATTCTCAATTTGAGAATTTTCATAGCTTCGTTCTTACTCCTATAGAAACATTTTTTGGTGAATTTTTTTAAAAGTGCATTTTTTTGTGTACTTTGTAGTGGTGTGATCAAATTGATCCCATTCTATATAAAAATTTGATTTGAGTTTGTGGCCAAATTTGGCATCTGTAAATGTAGTATATAAAGTGCCAAATCATATATTGCTAGGGGGATTCTTGATTGAGTGATTTCGGGGAGGGCGTGGGTGAGCGGGGTTCTCTTGGTGCATTGTTTTGATCTATATTTTTGTACTCTTCTTTTCCATGGACCATCCTAAGGTTCCTTTGCTAACATCATATAACTATTCAAATTGGCATCAACATGCATGAAGTGCTCTAATGACTCAAGGTCACACTCTATATGTTGAGAATAAGGTACCTGAACCCAGAGATGATGAGAAAAATTAAAATGGATGATTGAACATACTAAAGCTCTTGGATGTCTTCATAGCCTAGTTTCTCAAGATTTTTTGTTTCAAATTGAATCATACAAGAATTCTCATGAGACTTGCAATAAATTGAAAACATTGCATGGTACTACAGATGAAGTAAGAGGCTATCAAATTGATAATGAACCGATGAGCCTTGATCCTAAGAACTTTGACAACATCCAGGAATACATCACTAAGGTTAATGATCTAATAGAGCAATGTAAAGTGGGTGGAATTGATAAGGATATTCAATTGGTAACAATACATTAAACAAACTCGGTCCTGATTATGTTGCTTTTGTTTCTAGCTTTCATACTCATAGGCTGGATCTACATATACTACACCTTCATTTGCATCATTTTCTGAGATGTTAATACATGAGCATCAAAATTTTATCTCGATGGGTCTCATCAAGTCATCTAAATCTCAAGCATTTGTTGGCTAGTTAGGTGATAGAATCAGAACATACTAATAAGAAACAAAAGAAATCAAAGAACAATCCACATTTAGATCCACCAAAGAATAAATCCTCTTCCACAGATAAATCGCCTAAGAAGGAGAATCCTACTTGTTCATATTGCAAGAAGCTTGAACATGCCGAACATTCTTGATATAGGAAGGATATTGATGAGTTGAAACATCTTTCAAAAACAATCCTACTGATTTTCCTTTTAGAATGTCTGAGTCATCCTCTTCTTCTTCTTCTTCAAAGTAGTCTAATAAGGAAAAATGTCATCTTGGTTTGGTTACTACATTAGGAAGAAAGGGAACAACTCTTTATGCTTTTTCGCTAGTATAATTTGGAAAATAAATTACTACGTGACTAAAAATGACTAAATTTTACTAATTTTTTGCAATTCACAAGTATAAATGACTAAATAAATGACTAATTTGGTCATCGGGTAAAATCACAACTAAATAATTGGTCAGACAAATAAAAATGACTAAATAAATGACTATTACTCTATTCTTTTTTCTTTCAAATTTGATCATAATCCATAAAGCTTAAGCCCCCCTCATGGGACCCCTACCTAGGCGGACCATTTTGCCGCCTAGGTTGTTTGGTGCACCAAAAATACCTATTGTGTGGAAGACATTGTTTCTCGGTGTAGTCTTAAGGCCTTCACATATTTTATAAAAAAAATTAACATTTACATTCTTTAACTTTTATTACTCATTATGTTAATGAATCATTAATGTTTTTAACTATGATATGAAGCCAATTTGATTTTCTTGTTGTGTTAGCATGTCAAATGTATCAAAAAGAAATTGTGGTCAATTTCACTAATAAAATATGATTTAAATAATCCAATTGCATTTTGAGGGCTATCTTGCAGACACTTTCATTTCAAAAGGTCAAGTAGTTATTTCTAGAAGCAATTAGATTCAATTTACATGGATTGTAGAAATGTAATGTTTGTAAAAGTAATTATTTCTAGAAGTAGTGCTTTAAAAATGTAAGATCAAGTAGTTATTTCTAGAAACAATTAGATTCAATTTACATGGATTGTAGAAACATAATGGTCGAGTCTACTGAAAACAAAGATTTTTCCCATTAAAAAAGAACATTTTTCTCTAAAAATGAAGATTGATTCACTTCTATCTTCGCTTGCTGATATACTCGACCATCTTAATAATGCAAAATAGAAATAACAATGATTGCTTTTGGTATGCAAAATTTTTCTCTTTCAGACTTTATATTGTTAATTATTTTTTTAAAATAGAATTATTTTATAATCTATGAAATCATCGGGTAAAAACACAACTAAATAATTAGTCACACAAATAAAAATGACTAAATAATTAGTCACACTAATTAAAAAAATAGGCAATATGATATTAAAGTGGATAATTAAAAAAATATTTTGAATTGAGAGAGTGGGTGGTATTATAATATAATATAATAATAATATATTATATTACAATACAATATAATATAATATATTATAATATAGTATAAATAATATATATTATATTATATTATATAATAATATAATATTTATAATTATATAATATTATAATATTATAATAATAGTATATTATAATATTATATTTATATTATAATGTATTTAATATTATATATATTATATAGTATTTATAATATAATATAATATAATATTTAATAATATCTATTGTATAAAAGCCCAAGATTTATATATTGTAATTTATTAAATTTCATTTCCATTTTGAATGTTTTTTCGCAGGAAAATACCTTAATGGGCGGGAAAGATTTGGCCATAATTTTCATTTTAATAAACAAACTTTAAAACCCTCATTGAAGCCTTATTTTCAAGTTGCAACTCGCCAAATAGGAGAAGTGAAAGGTCTATACCAGCAAGAAAGAGTTGGAGGAGCTGAAACCAAAAGCGGCAAGGAGGACGCATGGAACAAGGAGTGTGAATTGTTTAACAGAATGCCTCAAAGAATTGTGGTCTCATGGAATGCAATATTTGCAGGATATGCTCAAATGGTTTTGTTATAAAGGTGCGATAAACTTTCAACAAATGCATTAGGGATGGTCAAATTTGAAATTCTTGAACGAGTTGGTACTAATGCCCTAGATATGCCATCCATTTTAAAAGTTGAAATTATACATCTTTTAGAGCCTTCTATGTTAGATAGAGGACTTTTATTGCCTTTTGTTGAAGATCTTGCATCTAAATAGTCAAGAAGAGCTGAGCAAGGCTATGGGAGGTTTAAACGGTAAGGAGATCGATGAAAGATAAAGGAATTAAAACGATACCAAGATGTGGCTGGATTGAAGGCCATAATTTGGTGCATACTTTCTATGTATGAGACAAACCGCTTTCACAGACACAACACATCTATGCAAGGTTGGAGAAATTGGTTGGGCAGATGAAAACGACAGGGTATTGCACAGATTCAAGATATTTACTTAATGTTGATATTTACTTAACTACACAAGGTGAAGGATGTTGCAAAGTTAAAACCTAAATGAGCACATTATTAGGATCTTGGCAGTAATTTTCTTTTTAATAAACATACTCTAAAACCCTCATCATTTTTTAGGCTACAGCTCGCCAAATTGGAGAAGTAAAAGGTCAATACTAGCGAGGAAGAGTTTGGAGGAACCAAAACCAATAGCAACAAGGAAAGCAGCAAAAAACATAGGTAAAAGGATGCCCTTATGTTAAAACCTAAATGTGCTCAGTATTAGGATCTTGGCTATAATTTTCATTTTAATCAACAAACTCTAAAACCCTTGTCGTAACCTTATTTTCAGGCTACAGCTCGCCAAATTGGAGAAGTGAAAGGTCAATACCAGCATGGAAGAGTTTGGAGGAGCCAAAACCAATAGTGGTGGGGAAAGCAGCAAAAAACTATTACATTCTCACCTTCGTAAACCCTTTACCCTCATGCCCACCTCACATCAAAAGTTTGGAAATCAGTTGATAGAAAAACTTTGGCCAGGATTGTAGAGAAACGAAACTAAAAATGGAGGTCGCAACAATGGGTAGTACGAATACCATGCTAGTGGCGCATAACAGATGTTCTGAAATCTATTTCCTTATGTCCCAAAGGCCAAGAGCTCTTAGCCATCAATTCCATGGAAGCAAGATCTCTTACAGAAATCTAATCATTAGGGCTATTTTTTCTATAAGTTCACATAAGATGTTAATTTTTTACAGGTATTAGAGTCCAAAGTTATGAGGGAAAAAATTTGTTGTGGGCTTCAACAGTTGTGTTGGAAGCTGGTCTTTGTTTTTTGGCCTTAAAATTGTATGAAATTGCAAAAAAACGCATTCTAAGCCATTCAACTTGTTCTAGAAGTGGACAAATGCTTTAATGGTCTTAGGCCATTTCTAGCACAGGGGGAATGCAAATGCATTTCTTTTGCAATATCACTAATTCTATGTATTTTTTATTTATTAGACTTACTCTGACAAGCTAGTAATATATTTAAGATATTACTTTGATATTTATTCTTTTGCAAATGCATTTTCTTTTACAATATCATTAATTCTATGCATTTTTATTTACTTTGATATTTATTCTTTTGCAAATGCATTTTCTTTTACAATATCATTAATTCTATGCATTTTTATTTATTAGACTTACTCTAATGCTTATGGGTATCTGCATTTAAGATATTCATTGTTTACTGCTATTTAGTAATATGTTTATGGATAGTACAGAGCAAGGAGATATTGCTCTGATAAGCTAGTAATATTTAAGATATTACTCTGATATTAATTCTTTTGCAAATGCATTTCTTTTGTAATATCATTAATTTTATGCATTTTTATTTATTCGACTTACTCTAATGCTTATGGGTATCTACTTTTAAGATATTCTTTGTTTATGCTACCTAGTAATATTTTTATTTTTATTGTGGACTGGTACAGAGCAAGGAGAAAATGCATAACCAGTGTCTTACTAGATGCATTTACAGCCCATCTCATGTGCAACAATGGCATCATTGAAGACATTCATTCACACCATTTAGTTTTAGTTTTTTTCAATTTTAAAAGTATAATAAATCAACAGTTTGCATACTGTGAAAGATTTTGTATTCAAAACTCTATATATAAAGTTCTTTGTAACATATTTTATATATAGTTTGAATATATAGAGAATTATTTTCCAATGTTGTTTCAATCCCAAATTTGTTGAAGTTTTAATAACATAAGAGCTTTAAAGTTTTATATATTTCAATCACAACAAAATTTTCTCTTGGTTTGCATTTTCATAGACTAGTTATTATAACAACATTCTCCAAACATAAGAGTTTGCATACACTTCTTAAAGCATTAGTTCATAAATGACTAAATAAATGATTAACATGACTAAATAAATGACTAAACCATGACTAAATAAAATGATTACTATGACTAAATAAATGACTACCATGAATAAATGAATGACTACTGTGACTAAATAAATGAATACCATGACTAAATGACCAATTAACAACAATCAATTACTAGATCAATGACTAAAATAGTTTAGTCATAAATTTGGTCGCATTATAAATGACCAGCAATAAACTACTAATGGTCACGTAACCAAAATTAGTCATTTATATGCATTTTTTAGTAGTTTATTTAGTCATTTATTGTTGTTTTTGTACTAGTGTTTCAAGTCTTGGATTAGGGAGATGGCTTCTAGATTCAAGAGCATGTCATCATATGGCATCTTCATAGTCTATATTATCTTCTTTTGAGCTTTGTACAATGTCTCATATTTTGATGGAAACAATACATACATGAGTGTACTTGGAAAGGGGACTATTGCTTTTGGGGAGGGCACCTTCAATGATGTTTTATGTGTACCTCATTTTTCAAACAATCTTCTTTCCATATATAAGATTACACATGGTGGAGATGGGAGGACTATGGTGTTCACTATTAATTCAATTATCATTAGAGACTTGGAGAGAGGAGAGATTCTTGCTAATGGGATGGTTGATCATTCATCTCAGTTGTATACCTTTGCAAATTTTGCTTTTGATGATGGTTGAGTTCCTTCGACTGTTGATCACACTTCTAGTGTGGACCATGATTTTGAGGAGACTTTTGGCTACTTGAATTTGGGTGTTCTCACATCAGATCCCATTCTTGAGCCTTGCATTTCATCTCCTCCATCATTTGTTGCAATTTTGACCTCTTGTGATTTAGTGCAACATGATCTACATCATTTTTTAGATACATCTACTTGGGATACAAACTTGAAAGACATTGTTGGTTTGTTTGTTGAGTCACACATTTTAGATTTGGGAGACATCATTAATTGCATGCATCTTCTCTTTGATGCAGATGATCCTTCTTCAGTTGTGCGAGGGAATACTCTAACCCTCTTGTTCATTAAATACATGATCATTTTTCATAGTTTGGCATGATTGTGGATACTTTTGGACAACACTTGGAGGAGGCTTATTTGTCTTTAGAGAAGACATCTTTGTCTTTGGATTGTGTTCTACATTCATCTCTACTAGATTTTGTATTGACATCTTTTGTAGTGTGGCCTAGAACACCTATTTGGAGTTGTTAGCTTTCGGTATCAACATGGAACCACTTGAGCATTCTTCAGAGACATCATACATCATCCTTCTTCTTGCACCTTCCTTTCAAGAATGGGAAGACATCCTCCATACTATCTTGGTTTTGTTTCTTCTTAAGGGGAGGAATGTCGTTCAACAAGATTGGATCATCTTTAGCATTCAATGTTGAGCTTCTATCATTGCAAGAGACTCACCATTGAGGGGGGATTGCATGCTCTCTCTTCTTCGTTTCTCTTATTAAGGGTCTTTTTCCTCACATAGGGTTTTTTTCTTCTCATTCATCATTAAGAGCATTTTGTTTTCATCTTTCTTTTGGGAAGGAGTTTTGTTCCACTATTTTTCTCCTTTATTTCGTTTGTGAGAGATTGCATAATAATCTACTCCCTAAGTTGCACCTAAGAGGGGTGTTGGTGTGAATAAAAGTCTTGTACCTAACTAATTCCTACTAGGGGATTTATTCATATGTTAAGTTTACTTAGGTCCTAAGATTCCTTCTAGAAGACTTAGTTGTCATGTCTAGATCTTAGTTTTTTGACTTTTATGTCAAGTTAGTTGTCTCATGTCATAGGATTAAGACACTTGTTATGATCTTGTTTAATCCTATGTCTCACCTTGGCTATATAACCAAGGGGTTCTCATTTGTAAATAATAAGGGTATTCAATTCCATTGCAATCTTGAGCATTGCATATTGATCTTTTATTTGTGCTTTCCATTTGGCCTCTAGATCTTGGGTGGCTATCTCCATAGCCAACTCTTACAATCAACTCATATGGAGAGCCTTATATTTTTTGCAGCCACCATCTTCAAGTGGGAACATCGCCATCATGGTCCTTTGGAATATTTTCCATGCAAAAACCATGGGGAGCTGACTTCAAAGGAGATCGGTCCACCTTATCAACCCATTATAATGGATGGGAACTCAATTATTTGTGAGAAGGGCATGAAGATTTCGGTAGTGAGCAAAAGGCATTGTTGAAGCAAAATCCACCACAAAATAGATCAAATTATCATTTATTTCCTTGTCTTAGTGATTCAACTTTTTGAAATGCACTTTATGGTTGGTTTATTTGGGTTGATAAACAAATTATATTTGATAAACTTATGTTATTAATTGAAATCAGTTATTATTATTCACGTGCTTGTGGTCTAAAAACATGTTATCCATAATAAAAAGGGAGCTCCATGAAATATTACTTTAAAAATCCCCATGGCCTCGATTGCTTGTGATACTTAGAAGATTGAGGATCAATACAAATCTTTCCTTTAAATGCCATGGCAAATTTTGGCCAAAAGGGTTGAGGGGAATATGAAGGTTAGGAAAGTGTTTACCCCACTCTAATAGACAACAGTAGTTGACATCGCCCCATTGGTTCCCATGTAGTATCTGTTTATGTGCTTAGACACGAAAGTAATCGACTCTTGTGAATAACACTGGTTGTCTGTAGATTTTGTCAAGGGCTAAGCTAGATCCAGGTGGGATGCATTTCTAGATGTATTCTTCTTGCCAAAAGGATACTTTGCTCTTTGGTTTGCCACAAAATATGAGCATCTGCAGGCTTTAGAAAATCCTTAGCATACTGATCCAGGACTGGCGAATCACACTACAGCCCTGATCTCGAGGATTCAAACTTCTTTGTATGTTCCACATCTAACTAAGTCCAAATATGGCTATATGGACTTCCTCTAAAGTTTTGGGGTCAAGACTACTTAGAAGCAATTGGGAAAAGCATCAGAGAGGTCGTAGAAATTGACTCAAGATCTTTAGACAAATCATATACATGTGCTTGTATCAAGATTGCTTGGAACTTGGAAATGACCCCGCCAGAAAATATCACTCAGTTCCAAGTAAATACCTCCTTTCAAGAAATAGACTATGAAGGAAACCCCTTCAAATGTTTTTCTTGTAATAAACTCGGCCACGATGCCAAAGATTGTATAGCATGGTTGATGATAACATCATAACCCACTCAGAACCTGTAGTCCCATAGAAAAACCACTCCAGGTCTAGCAAGGGAAGAAGATATCTCAAGCGAACGATAATCTTCTTAAAGTAAGGCATCATGACTAAGTCTCTTTTTTTTCCTGAACATTCATATCCTCCCTAATGGTAGCCCTTTATGGAAAACCTTAGTTCTTCCTCCATAAGATGGAATCAATCATACCTATCAACATGGGTTCAAGGATTGAATGGCTTATTCTTCTTCTCCAAGTACGAATCAATGAAAAACATGTTTAGATGAAAGTTTCCCCAATCTTGAGAAGGATGTTAGTTTGGAGCCCTCACATGATGGTGGTTTTATGATCGAGGATCCCCTTTTGGTGTCCCTAGATGAAATTTTTGTAAAAACCCTTGTTCAAAATCTCCTCTCAAAATGCCAAATTTTGAATTGTAATCTACTCCTAGAAATTGTTGCACAAATAAAAGTCTTTGGGAAGATGACTCGATATGATATCTAGAGCCAACAAACAATGACAAAACCATTGGATCTCAGGCTAGAATATTCCTCAGCATCTTTATTCCTAGAATCTTTAAAACTACAGGTATCTAGAGGGGTTGCGATTTTGCCCTCAAAGGGAGTGAGGGATGTGACAGAATACTTTGTCAAATATTAGGAATGATTTTTCCACAATTCATCAAGATTATGAGTGCTTTTAGATTTGACTATATAAGTTGTTTTTTTTTTCTTTAGTTATTTCTTATATCTATTTGGCATCAATTTTTTGTATCACAATATTTTTTCCTTCATCCTAACTAATATGATGATGAAAAAAATACTTACACAATCAAATCTAAAAACATTCTAGATTACTTTTTAGGATGTCCAAACACGCTACCCACTCTAGATGTTTTGTGTGGGATTCAAAGTATGGATATTATAGTAATGTAAACTCAAAAAATAGCCAAGCATCAACAATTCAACTCCAAATCAAATGGGATCCACACTCAAAAGAAAAACATCGGTTCTCATAAAACTTTGAAATTTTATTTCTTCAATGTTCTGAGCCATGATGGAAGGTGAAGTACCCTCCAAAGGAGAAATCCCAGTTCTCTCATGGAATGTTAGTCCTGCATGCCCATAACTAATGTTGGTTGGTTAAAGCGCAATTGATAGTAAGCAAGTTGGATATGGTTCTTATTAAGGAAATAGAACTTTCAAAAAAAGGCACTCTCTCCTTAATCTTCTCTTAATGCAACCAATGGCAGGAGTTAGTTGTTGATGCTTTTGAGGCCTTTGAAGTGCTTTGTAATTTGTGAAATTCCATAACAATGAGAGTTATTCAAAGTAAAGCTCAAAATTAACTGTGTTGTTCATTTCAATTCTATAGAGAAAATATATCATATTTCTTGTTTAATGTTTATGATCCAATAGGCCCAACTAGGATAAAAGCCATTTAGATGGAATTGTTGGGAGATGAAAATTATCTTGGGAGTGATTTTAATACCATAAAAGATGTTGATGATAAAAAAGGGGGTGGCTCTAAGAAAACTCAGTCAAAATGGATTTCAAGGTTTTGGTAGATCTTAATAAACTTTTGGATACCTTACCAAAGCAAGGATGTTACACTTGGGACAATAGGTGTAAAGGCTTTTGTAATATTGTGGATAAGTTTGTAGTATACCCATTGTTCTTTTATAAACATTAGATTCTAGAATCTGAAATTTTTCCATTGGTGAGTTCTAACCATTGTCCCCTTCATTTATTGATGAAAATAGGCAAGCCCTTTAGTAAATGCCTCTTTAAGTTCAAGCTTATGTAGTTACAACACAAGTATGCCCAAGTGAAAATGGCAAGATGGTGGAATGATACACCACAAGTAAATGGTTCCATAATATTTAAGTTTTCAAAAAAGCTAATGTTAAAAAATGCTTTTTGTTCATGAAACAAGACTATGTTTGAATTTTCATTAAAGCTAAAGTATGTTAAAAAAATGCTTTTGCTCATGGAATAAGACTGTTTATAAATATTGTTCAAGCACAAAAGAAAATTGAAGAGTGAATATCATAGTTATGCTCCCTTACAAATGTTTGGCCTCATGAATGCTTGCTTTTAGAAGCTACTCTATTAACACAACAAGAGAGGATCTTGATCCACATTAAATTTATGTGGAAGCAAAAATTACAAAAGAATTGGGTCTAGACTACTGACTAAAACACTAAATATTTCCATGCAATTATAGAGGCATGAAGAAATATAAATCAAATTTCATCAATCCAAGATGCCTTTGGAGAAAAGATACAAACAAGAAAGGTAATTGCTTTCAAAGCAATTTGCATGTTTATCCACCTCTTCTCTAATGAAGGGCATGATGATGGTCCAACCGTAGAAAGATTAATAGCATGCAAAGCAAAGATTATTAGGAGATGATGATAACATAATGATGTTAGCCCCTATTACTATGGAAGAAGTTTGCAAAGTTGTACTTGCACTCAAAGGAGAAAGAGCCCTTTGATTAGATGGCTTGCATGCAACCCTTTTCCAAACATTTTGGGACATCATGGGAACAAAGTTGTCAAATGTTGTAAATCCCTCACTCTCAAAAAGTTTTGAAAGAATTCAAATGGACCTTCACAACTCTAATTTCAAAAAAGCACAACCCAAAATCTTTCCAAGACTATTGACAAATATCACTTTGCAATATAGTTAATAAAGTTATTTAAAGGTTGTCATAGAGAGCATTTAAACTCTCCTATCTCAGGTGATCTTAAAGGAGCAGAGGGGCTTTTTAAAAGGAAAACATATCTTAGATGAGTTTGCTATTTCACATGAGTTGATCCACTCATTATATCAAGGAAAAACAAAAGGCAAGATCATTAAATTTGATATTACAAAATCATATGACAAGGTTTGTTGCAATTTTTTATCCAATTTTACAGCAAAAATCCATATGTAATAAGGAAAAGACCATTACAACAAATTAGAATGATGTCTCATTCATTGAATCGCTATTACATTCATACATGTGGCAAGAGATAACCTAAACATAGAATTCTCTTGAAGATCTACAAATGGAGCCAAAGATATTCAGTTCTAGAAATCATTTACAACACAACAACCTCATTGTGATTTACAAAACATGATGACTTGATGGCAACTGGATTTGTAAGAGTTGAAACCCTAGAAGCTCCTCAACACTCATAGTTATGTGGACACTTATTATAGTTCTTTGTGTGATTGCCTAATTGCTTGTGGGAATTCGACCTAGAACTAGAGATGGCATGCCAGGTAAGTGCAATCCTATAGATTCTACAAGATAGACAATTTAGATCAAGTGTGAGGACCATCAACATCTAGAGTTCCACAACTACATTAATGGCAACATGGTCGCCCTTTTCCTCCATCATTGAAAGTGCATGTGAATCTGCACTCCTAAGGTACGTAATGGTTTTTGGACAAGAATATTCTAATTGGGTAGTTGTTGGGTCAAGTCTGGTCATTAATGGTGTCTTAGGAGGATCCAACGAGTGCAAGAAGCAATCTAGAAGAACTGCAAAAGTTCAAAGCAAAACATGACGTGAGAAAAAAACATGCAAGGTTTTAAGTCAGGATGAGAAATCTGAACTGAATGAGGGAATGGAGATCCTAATGTCCAATGAAATGCCACAAAAGGGGTGAAATGAGCAAAGGAAGCACTAAGGATAAATGCGGGAAAAGTATGTGGAATTGCATACTACACTGATATCCAAGACAAAAAATAAGATGTCCAAAACTAGGCTTGGATTTTGCACAAGAAGAAATGTATGGAAAAATTCATGGGGACTCTTTGTAGGATTTTAATACGAAAGTAGACATGAGAATTGGACATTTGGAATGAAGACTAGAAGTCCACTTAAAGTTTGCATAAAAAGAGATGAGGGATGTGGGAAAATCATGCTAGATCAAGTGGAAGAAGTGGAGGTAGAGAAGAAGTCTAAAGGTGCAAAGAAATTCCACAAGGAAGAAAAGGGGAAAGAAGCAAGGAAAACTTACGAAACTAGACAAGGGATGTGTATAAGGAGAATGGGAAAAGGAAGAAATCCAATTCCACTTCTAAAGTTTGCAAATGTGAAGAAAAGGAAATTTTTGTAGGAAATCAATGTGGAAGTGGATAAAATGGCAAAGAGAAAGGGTCCAAATCCATATTGAGATCACACAAATGGGGTGGAACAAAGGGAAATGAAGTGATGAAATGCCCAAAGGACTATGCAGATATTTCATGTGGGACTAGACATTGGAACAAGATATTTGGACAAACAAAAAAATGTCCAATAGTCTATGAAAAGTTTACAACTTCACAAGAATAGCAGAAAATAACTGGAACACTCCCAAACTTGGAACATTACGGATTTTTGGCAACTTCTAGCAACTAATAAGGGTATAGAGGATGACGAGGAACAACATATATGCAATTTTGACAAGGGGGGCCCATTTGGAATTCTCTTATATCAGCTATAAGTGATGGGAAAATGAGGCCAAATGCACGAAGGGGTTGGGACCAAACAAATTTAGACACTACAAAATTGGGCACCAACACTTCCTAAAGCAAAGCTACATTGCACACAATGGATTGATAATTAGAAACTATCGATATCACGTGTTTTATTTCTAAAAATGCAAATTATGACAATTACGTGAATTGGAATCTCCATATTCATTGCAATCAGTTACATTAGATATAATCTAATGAAACTCATTAATAGAAAAGTGGTGTGTGAGAGAAAATCACATCTTTCCTTGGAATTTTAAAAAATCAGCATTTCTTGCTTTTCTTAAATTGAAAAGCAAAACAATGAATATGAAAGTTAAATCAGCCTTACAGCATAGTTTACAGAGCCTCTGCACCAAGCAGCAGATCTACATCCTTTCTTAAACAATTAATTCTGGATTTAATGGCCTTTTAAAAGATGCATTTCTTTTAAAATGAAGAAAAACAATAAACTCTATCCTTGTATTTTAGCCCTAAAATATAGATGTTAAACCACATTGCTCATAGTTTCAGCGACACTTATGGACAACCAACGCAATAAATTCTTGCATTTTGTAAAATATAACCACAACAACAAATAATGAAAGGACCAGAAACTAAATCCAAGTATGTCTATGGTAAGGAAATACATTTCTGCTAAAGTAATATAAATAACTCCTACAAAATGGGCAAATAATATGCACCTCAATATAAACGCAACATGTCAACTTCAGACACATTATTCACAGGCAATGTCTAAGATGAGCATAATAGAAAGCGTCTCCAGCCCATGCTTATCCAATTCCATACTACAAGAACCATCATGAACAAAACATAATAGTTTTGCATTAATGGACATCACTTTGTTATTCAGTATCCTCCTCACTTTCATCACTGTAAGATACCAGTCCCATAAGTCCAGTTCCAACACTACTTGTCACTGTTTCCTGTTTACTTGACTCATCATCTATTGACTTTGTGTTAACTTCATGTAATATTGTAGATGACTCTAATTGCTTATTGCCATTCTCTGAATCCAATTTCATTTTTTTAGGTTGTGGTTTGAACTTAATTAAGCTGCTCAAAGGACGTCGTGCTTGTGCTGCCTTTTTCTCTGGAAGTTTACGTTCCTATGGTTGACATCCCAAACAGCAAAGTAAGAACCAAAAACAAGAAGCACACTGTAATTATGGATTGCATCTTTTCTTTGTTTCCTATTCTCCTTTAAATATTTTTTGTGCTTACTCCAAGACACCATTGATGGAAAGCAGTGTGCCAATGAATATGACTAATAGTACAAAAATAACTTAAATGTGTATCCTGAAAACAGCTAACTTCAATTTCACTGGCTGTAATTTACCTCTGTTTTTGGTGGAACCAGTTCCTTCGAGACAATGGTATTTACAGTATGACTTGCCACAGCAGCCTGCGATTCAATAAAAATAGCTATGAGCTAGATTTTGTTCATTCAAAATATTTCAGAAAAAACTCAAATAAGACACTACGGGACATAAATAGTTATTTAAACTTGCTATTCTTGGCTTCCTCTAAAAATTATGTACTGACATTAATGTCATTGCCATATGAACCTCCCTTTTATTGTTAGCTCTTTACTATGCACATCAATTATCTCAGTCATGAGTGATGGTGAAACCTTACGAGTTATGGGCCTAAAAAAATTTATAACTTCATTCCGACAATACAGCAAAAAACAATTCCACAATTTACTTTTTATGAAAATGCGAAGAATGATACTTCTATAACAACATGTTAATTATTTTGAGGATAACCTAAAGGATGCATATAAATAATGCCCACTTATATTATTTCAAGAACAAAAAGTTTCATAGAGGTTTTCACCTTTCATTAATTTTCTCCCCTCAAATATGCCTCTGCACATCCACCTATTGTAAAGAGTTTAACATCATCTCCAAAAACCTCAATTCTAGTGCAGAACAGCTGGCTAAATGACAGCTGGATTACTTACCAGAACTAGAACAGTTACAAAGAAATGTCACCTCCCAGAGATTCCCTCCTGACAAGGGAGAGGACATTCTACATGTCTGCTTCTGCAACTAGTTGCAAATTGCCAACATCTTCCTATATATCTTAATTCTAGACATAAACCGCCCTGCAATGTCTATCCTAAAAAGACAACATAACAGTGATCTACGAAAAGGGTTAAAACTTAATTTGCATCAATTGATTGCAACAAAATCAATCTGAAATTCGATCATGAAATAACTTTAAAAAAATCATTAGTCAATCCAAGTTTGCAGTATATGTGACCCCCCTAGTACATGTACCAGCATACTCAGTACAGATACATGTATGGTACATCCCAGATATGGCCTGGAAAGTATGCCCACCTATACCCCGAATTAGTCATTTTAGTGCTGTGCCAAATACATCTGGATTCGGTGTTCTGAAAAATTGTGTCATTTCCAGGTTAAATATTTAGGAAAAAAGAAAACTCTTTCCTCTAACGTTTTTCATTTGGTGTTTTTAAAATGTTGATTTATTTACTGCGATAGTGTACATTCTCCCTCTGAGCTCTATCGAATGCATGCCAAGCTCTCTGTATTGAGCCATCAGCCCAATCTTTAGATGATGGCCCCCGTTTCTAGAATAGCAGGGCCTCTTGTTCGATGGAGCAGACGTCCCACTCTTCCCCCTTTCAAAAGGGGCGAAAACCCTACTAGCCAGAGTAGGGGTGCTTGGTTGTTTCTCAAAATGGATCGAGTGTCCCCAGCCTATCATTCACAACTCTAAATCCTCGGATAGGTAGATACGGCATCGTAGAGTTCATAGAGTTTTTGCCTTTAGCGTAAGATTTATGTATAAAGTTTTAGCTTTTAGTTTTTTAATTAATATTTGTAAATTTATAAATTATTATTACTATTTAATATATTGGAATGGATTTTAATATTAAAACTTATTTAAATTTTAATATTTTAAAAATAGTTAAATATTTTTACATTCAAATAAAATATAAAATAAATATAAATTAAAAATATATTAAAAATTTAAATCTTAATAATAAATAATAGTTAAAAGTTATATGTATTAAAATGTATATACTATTATTATATAGGGAGAGGTATCCACCCATATCCATATTAGGGGATCTTGGAAAATAGCGATACCGTATCCATACCCGTATGTATGTCCATGCAACTTTGTAGTCAAATAATTGAGCTGACTGACTGTTAGAAGTGTTTATGGGATGTTACAACCTAATTAATGCAGGTCTCTTTTAGACCTTTAGGAGCCAAAACAGCATAAAGGAGATACCAAAAGTGGAATATCATTAAATATTTGGATTTTCCTTGAGAAGTGATGCACTCTCAAAAACAATGGCACCTGATTTCAAGTCCTATGTAAAAGCTATGGCCTTTTCAAGTTCCAAGAATTGTGGAACACCCAAGTGGCGGCTTTGTTTTTATCACTGGCAAGAACTGCTTAATGCCACAATTTTGCAATAGTGATGATTTTGTAATTGTTGGGAAGGTTTTTTTACTACTTAAAGTGGTGGCAATTTTGCAACATTAGTGTTTTCATAACCGTTTAGTAACTACATAAAGAGGCAATTTCACAAAAAGGGAACTTTAGTTTCCATTAGCATAAAGCGTCCGTTTCCTTTTTGTCACCTACCTAAAGTGGCAGTTTCATAAACCTCACCTGCATAAACCAGTGGTTTTGTCTTGATGCTATATACAAAAAGTGGATGTGACCTAGAGATGTTTTGTCTTCATATTCTGAACTTTTGAGCTTCTTGTTCAAAGCTAAAGCATGTTGTCAGTATGCCAAAGACCTCAAGAAGATTAGAGAAGGCTATTGAATGCAAGAAAAGGCATTGTATGTAAGGGCAATTCATGTACATGTTCAGGAACATGGTGAAGAGTGAATTGTGAAGACTACAGAGGCAATATGGAGAATAGCAGTCAAGTTTCCTAAGGAACCAAGTCATCCACAATAGATTGTAGAAAGAATTTGCACGCATTAGTATGCTATGAAGAATTTCAGTGTCCTTGAAGGCCTCAAGAAGGCAGTAAGCTTGTAGAACTGCAGAGAACACAGTGGAGATGAGAAAGCAATGCTTTACTCTTCTGGAGTTTTCCCACATTGGGTTTCTCCAAGGAAACTGCTTGTGTCTATCTCTCTTTTGCTGACGTGTTCAATTTATTTGTTGCATTTTTCCATTAAATGCAATTAATTTACTATCACAAACACTTAAGAGAGCATAAGAAACAAATTGAATGTATGATCACAACCATAGTAGTTACTCCTAATAGCAATTAGACGTTGATTTTCAGTCTCATAAAAAGTTAAAAGAGAAATAAGCCATTGTGCTCTACTGTCGCATGTTTAGTAGTAGCATTGTTGGGTTGGGAACATGCCATGCAATGTATGTAGCATGTATGATACATGTGTAGAATTGCATAATGAAATGTATGATGTAGATAGCAGCCAAAGGGTTGTAGAGAGAAACAATTTACAGGATTTGAGTGTTGTTTCAATGGCATTGAACATGAGAATAACGTATAGGGAAAATAAATCTTTGTTTATGGATTGGGCAATGGAGCATCCACATTGATTATGGACCAAGGATGCACGGCCTGCAAACCCCGTTATATTGCTTTCTCATGGTGACTGATCATCCAGGTATCTGCTAGTAGTATCCTTCTCTATTGGAAAGTGCCATCTAATATTTGCCACATATTTTGTTTCATTCCTATACCAAAAGGTTCTACCTTTTCTCGATAATCAGAAATATATAGCATTGTTTTTTCTTCTGGCATTTATTACAGCATTTCTGAACCCCGACTTTGACTCCTATGCAATCTTGTCTTCACTGATTAAATTTGCCATAAGGGTAGCAAACCAAATGCTTTTAGCTTAAAAACAGTTCAGTATTTCAGATACTTTAACACCTAAATACCCATTGTTCTTTCAGATCTTAGGTTCTCAAAATTTCAAGAAGAGGTTACAACAAGAACTATAAAAAAGCCAGAGTGGTGACTTGATAAACAAAAAGTTAACCCTATAACAGGAAGGTTATGGTTTATTGGGTGAAACTGGATAAAACCTCCGACAAAAGGAGCTAGGAGACTCTATGTAGGTAGTCAATCAAGACAAAGGAAGAACATTAAAGCACGAGGCTAGCTAAGCATCTGGAGTAAACTGAATAATCTAGTTCAAAAGCATGAGTTTGGGTTATATACCAAAATCACAAAACCAGTAGCACAAAGGAAGGTAAATACAGGTGTTGGCCTGTAGCTTAGTTGTGTGGTCAGTATGAAGTTGATGGTTAGCACATGAAAACAAAGACCTGCATGAGAAACAAAACCTTACAAGATAGTGCCTAAGCTTAATTGAGTTCATAAATGAAATTGATGTACTTCAAAAGGAAATCATACCAAAGAAAGGTTAGAACCTAAGTTGCCGGTTCGTGTACAGGTTCAGATGCGGGTTTGGGTTTGGGTTTGCCGGTTAGGCAAATTTTTTTTCCCTAGGCTACGAGTACGGGTACGGTCGTACTATATATATATATATATATATATATAATATTATAATTAAATTATAAATTTATAAACATAATGATAATGCCATAGACTCATAAGCATGCTCAAAATTATAATCATATGATCATAATGCCATAATGCCATAGAATATTGAAACAATGAAATACACCATACGGTAATACCTCATATAATCTGTAATCATATTCATAATTTGCAAAAAAGTAAATAGTAAATTACTAAATAGTAAATACTCAAGTCTTAAAATGTCATTACACATTGAAAATTCAAATTACAATCAAGACAATATTTAATTCAGTATTACTATTCTTCAAATTCGTCATCCTCATCATCCTCAATTGGTTCAATAACTTCAATTTCATTTGAACCACTATCAATTGGATTGCCACTCCCACTAGGTGCATTAGTTGCCTCATTGTCATCTATAGAAGCCAAGGTAAGTTGTGCAATTGTAGCATCTAAATCAGCACACTTAGGGGTGAGATCCCAATTCTTTGACACACCCTCATTGTATTCAGGTTTCTTATGTGATAAGAGACGAAGGTTGGAGTGTACATAGACCAAATCCTCTGCTTTTTTTGCACCCAAACGATTGCGCTTGACCGAGTGGATGAAGGAGTATGTACTCCAATTCCGCTCAGCTGAAGAGGAACTTGCAACCTGTTGATTATGCACACAACATTTAGTAATTACTATTAGTATTTAATTTTACTTGCCGATAATAATCATAATATATAGCATAATAGCATCGAATGAAAAACGAAAAAATAAATAAATAAAAAGATACATACTTGGGAGAGTATTTTAATTGCAAGAGGTTGCAAGTAAATGGAGCCTTGACCATGTAGATACCACCAATCATCAGCATCTTTCCTATATTTGTCTAGATGAGCAGAAACATCATGATTTTTTGCAGCTATGAATTGGCTAAACTCGCCCATGACAATGCTTTGGATTTCTTCATCTACAAATATCTTTCTAAATGCAGCCTTATAGCCAGCAGCAACCTCTAAATCCCTATATGGTGCCACCCTCCTCGGCAATGAAAGTATCTCTTTGCTATAATACTTTGGTGACAAAGCAAATGCTAAGAGATGTAAAGGGGTGGTCATCTTGTTCCAACGGTCAACAATAATAGTTTGCACAGTTTTGAAAAATGTTTCCGTTGGGTCATGTTCCTTGGCATCTATTATTGCTCTTATTTTCTCCACCATGGAATCCATGCCATCATAAATTTCACCCAAACATGGGCGATCAGTATCAGCATACCTAATCATGCTCATAATAGGCTCGGTGAAATTTAAAACATATTCCACATGAGCCCACCACTCATCATCTAAGATCATTGCTTTCACTTTTTGGGCTCTTTCTATGCTTGATTGCTTCCATACACTCCACAAGCTGTTGATGACCATAGAACCCAAGGCTTCTCACACCTTCAGAAGTCGTCTTAAGACAATGGTGTGAGATGCAAATCGAGTTTCAACAACCTAACATTGTAAGAAAATGCATGTCACAAATCAGCAATGAAAAATTAAAATAAAAAAATAAAAAATTATATTAAAAAATCAAATTTAAATTACCTTCAGCAACTCCAACTTGGAGAAGGTCCTGAAGATGGCTTGTGACATATGATGATTAGTCACAAACATTTGGATCTCCTCACCCTTTGCGTAGATTTGCTTGACCCACTCAATTTGTGTACCAATCTTTTGCATTATCAAATTGAGTGAGTGGATTGCACATGGTGTCCAAAAAATGTGACCATATCTAGCCTCCACTATAGCCCCAGCTGCCCTACAGTTTTTAGCATTATCCGTTATGACTTGGACAACATTTTCAGGCCCCACCATTTCAATGGATTCTATGAGGATATTGGCAATAAAACTTGCATCTTTTATTTGCCCTTCAGAATCAACTGCCTTCAAAAACATCGCCCCTTTAGGGGACACTACTATAACATTGATCAATGGTCTATTTTTGCAATCCTTCCATCCATCAGAAATGATGGACACCTGTTTCGACCCATGTATCCTTGATTACTCTCAATGCTACCTCTACTAAAGATTTCTCCTTCGCCAATAAGGTGATCCGCACCTTTTCATACCTAGGACTAACATAATCAGGAGTTGGCTTAGAAATGGCTTTCACCATTTCCCGCCAATAAGGTGATCTAACAAGGTTGAAAGGAAGCCCATTGCCATAAATGCAACGTGCAATGCTCTCATCTGCCAATTCCCTTGCTTCATTTTTGAAGGCTCTATCCAATGGGCCTCTTTTTCGTGTCACCGACATATTTTCTCCTTCAGAAGATTGTGCCATTTCCATGAAAGGATGTGGGCCAGCCGATTCTAATAAGCCACTAAGTCTTTGCGAGCTTTTACTTTTATTTTTACCTTTCTTCATAAGAGGATGGTCTCTAGCCTTTAGTGTTTTGAATGCCTTGTTAGTGTCATCTTGTTCTTTAATATAACCCATTATTTGATCCTTTGTCAACTCTTTTTTATTTGGCCCAAGGCAAGGTTTTATTCTTTGATTACCAATAGCACATAAATGGGCTTTCACTCGAAAGTACAAGCTCCTATATGTAGTTCCACATTGGCTGCAACGCCAAACATAACCCCCACCACCGGGAAGTTGTTGAATCATTGTCGTATGTCGCCAAAGAGGTGAGCCTGGATCATATTTAAATTGACTCTCTGCACCCATTCCAACTGAAGTAGAACTATTGGCCATTTTGTATGAAGATATGAACCTAAAATAAATAAAAAACAAGTAATTTTTTTTAGAAAAAATGGGCATTATAACCCCTTATTTTGCATAAAATGTTCTTAAAAAATTTCAAACCTTACTAGAAAAAGAAAAAAAAACTTGAAAAATCTTCAAAAAAATTATTGAAAACTAAAAAAAAGAGGATAGATTCACTCACCTTTGATTGCTTGATCTTCTTAGTGCACCTATTCCTCTCTTGTTTCTATTAGTTGAACTCCTTCGTAGCTCTTACGATCTCACCTTTGAAAAAAAAAAGAGAAAACCTACAAAAATCAACTATTTTAGTTTGGAGGCAAAAAAATGGTGTTTTTGCTCTTTTGAGTTTGCAAAATGAGCCTCATATGGTCAGCCAAGTCAATATAAGGCAATCTGGGCACTTTTTAGGGTTTTATTTTTTGTTTTTAAGTTGAGATTTTTCCTTTTTCTAGGCTGGACGACATGGGTCCGCCTGGGTCCTTCTGGGTTCTCCCCGGGTTCGGCCAGGGTCTCCATTTTCCACCCGGGTTCTCTGTGGGTCCTTCTGTGAAGGACCCACAGAGAACCCGGGTGGAAAATGGAGAACCTAGGTGAACCCAAAGAAGAACCGAACCCGAACCAGAACCCACACGTATTTTGGCCGGTTCGGGGGGCTAAAATGAAGAACCCAGTAACAGAGGTTAGAACCAATAACCCTTTCAATTCTATCAAAAATGGATAGAGAAGTTAATATTTAGTCCAATCATATCATTCATGATCAAGTGGGAATAATTACAGTGCAAGTTGTGATAATAATTAATAAGAGAAAGGGAAATAAAGATCGTATCCACTCTAGTTGAATTCTGTTAAAATGATTCTCATCAAGAGTTTCTATTGATTTTTTTATCTGAAAGGTACAGTGTTCCACGGCGTTTCGGGGACGGGGACGGGGAGACGGCAGGGGATGTGTTTCGGGGACACGGGGACGAGGGGTCTAAATTTGGGGGCGGCGAGGGGATGGCTGCGAGGGGGCGGCAGGGTGCTGAAATACATATAGTATTTGAAAAAATAGTTATAAAAAGATGTGTAGTATAAGAATTATACATCGTGGAGACAACTAGGAGTCTCCTAGACGTCTTGAGGACACCCCAACATTCTCGAAGTCCTAGCAGCGTCTTGGAGACAACAACATTGGTGGTGGGATGGTGGCGCTGGTGGTGGGCTGGTGGGAGGACGTCCCCCCCAAGTCCCCAAGTCTCCAAGACGTTTCCGTCTAGGAAACGCGAGGTTTTTTTGGCGGGGACGCGTCCCCGTGGAACACTGGAAAGGTACCTTCAATACAGCAAATTACATTCTCAAACCATGAACCATACTTGCCACCAGGGGAACAAAATATTCATTTAACTTCCAAAAAGACCAGCTCCAAAGTGAAGGGCCAAATCAAGCACATAAAAAAAGAGTTTAATGCATAGTACCATGCGTGAGATCATTCAGGCTGTTTTCAGAATAGTCTCAAGAACCTAATAACCTTAAAGGTACAAATAAGGTAGATGTAACTGCAGCTCCCATAAACATACAGAATTGAAGATTAGGTTTGTTGCAGGGTGTTTTGTTAAGTTTCTCCACAACTTAATAAGGCACAGCACATAAGGAGAAAGTGACTATGCTTAGGTTTTATGCTGTGTGCAAGATAGATGGCACACACAATACATTTGTTACAGTAAAATGGTTTTAAAAAAGTTAGTTGTTGGTGCCTCAACATGTAAGGACAGTAAGCTGGTTTCAGAAAAAAAACCAGCTCATATGTATCTGTATAATTGTTTTTTTTCCTACTTAATAGATTTTTCCCTATGTTCCACGGCGTTTCAGGGACGGGGATGGGGGGACGGCAAGGGACGCGTTTCCGGGACGTTTCCTAGGGGGCAATTTTTGGGGGACGGTAGGGGACGGTGACATACAAAATACATGTATATTTATGTGATTTTTTCAAAATTTATTAATATATTATAGAGAGAGAGAGGGGAAGAGCTTTGTACCTAGAACAAGTGCATCCAGACACCGATATTTGAAGATGGTGAGCATCCTCTGCTTCCACGTGTTGTTGTTTTTACCATTGAACCTCTGGCTACCTTCCAACACAATGTTGGTCAAAGACGCCATCCCTCCCATTTTCCAAAAGCATGAAAAAACGAGGTAAAATTCGATAATCAGTTGGAACGGATCCCAAGGCAATCAGTTGGCACAACTCCCATCCATTTTTAAAAAAATTGTAAAACAAAGGCTCAAAAAAATCAGAATTTGCACAAAACCCTAGGCGGCAGAAAGGGCAAAATTTTTTTTAGAATTTTTTTCAAAAAACTCAGAAAACTGCCCTAGCCACAAGCAGAAACAACAAAACTTTTCAGAAAAAATTTCAAAGACTCTAATCGGTTTTTAGAACAACAAAAAAAAAAATTGAGCAAAAATATTTCAAAAAAGCCTTGGCAGAAACCCTAGCAGCATGAACGCAATTTTTTTTATAGAAAAAGATTTCAAAAAACTCTAAAGAACCCTTAGCTATGATTTTCAGAAAACTAGCAAAATTTTTGTAGAAAAACTTTTCAAAAACTTTGGGACATCAGAATATTTTTTCAGAAAAAAAAAAGGGCTAAAAAATTTGCAGCTTGCACAGAACCCTAGCCAATTTTTTTCAAAAACGAAATGCAGAAACCCTAGGCACTATTGCCACAAGGGCACGATTTTTGCATAAAAATGTCAAAAAACAAAGAAAAGAATTGCAAAAACCCGTCACTTCTAAAAATCCTTCACAAATTTGCAAAGAAACCCTAGCGATTTGAACTGAGGAAGACGCCGTGAAAATCTACTTCAAAAAACCCTCGATTTTTTTTCGTTAAAAACCCACAAATTTTTAGAAAAAAACCCACGATTTTTAGCAACAAAAACCCTCAAAATTCTGCAAAAAAAACAATCTCAAAATTTCCAAAATAAAACCCATGAAAAAATTGAGCAAAAATTTCCAAGAAAAAATTTTGGGTAAACAATTAACTTCGATTTAAAAAAAAAAAATCGAGCCAAAAACATCTAAAAATTTTCTTAGGAAAACACAAATTTTTTATTGCTAAAAAAATTCTCCAAAAAAATTTGAGCTTAAGCTCTGATAGCATAAAATAATTATGAACACGGAATTATTGCCAAGATCATTGATTAATTAAAATAAGAAGCAAATGCATTCTTATATAGAACTACAAAGAGCTAATAATAGCGAGACTAATAAAAGCTAACTGAAGGCTTAACTAAAAGTAACTGAAAGCTAAAAAAGCTAACTGAAAGCTTTAACTGAAAGCTAACTAAAAGAATAAAAGAATATATTTTAAATATATTGTAATATCTTATTTGACCATTAAACTAAATATAACAATATTATTTTAATACCATTAAATAGGAGCAAAGTTGCATGGAAACAGAGACTGTATCAAATACGGATATGGATACATCAAACTTTCAAGACCCTTTAATACAAATACAGCTGGATATAGCAATTATAAAAATAGACATATATTCAATTATATGTACATCTAAAGGAATAGAACATAAAACTGTTGAATTTTATGATCAGATGTAAATGCACAGAAAAATTAATTTGAAATCAGACATATAACACAGCATATACCCTGGGAAAACCCTCCTCTTGAGGGAGAAAAACCCAGCAACAAAGATCTCTCTTATATTGATGCAACAGAAGCAATTTTACAAATAACAATGAGGTCTAACACAAGACCGATATCAGGTAATGAAGAATGACAGAGAACAAATTCTAGATCACACCTGGAGATATCAGAACACAGATCTGATAATGTTCAATCTGCACTGAGAGATCTTCAAACCATGCACTGAATTCGCACAACACTGAATGTTCTTCAATCTTGGATTCACACAACACTGTGAATGTTTGCCTTTGTATTCTGAACTCGCACTTTGCATAATATATTCACACTTGAGTATATTGTAAAGCTGATAAGTATAACATCAATCTGTACCTTATGTTCTCATTTGATATCATCAAACTGATGTATTCGCTTTTGAATATCAGAAAAAATTCGCACTTGATTGATCTGATGTATTCGCTCAGATAAGTTCGCACTTGAAGATCTATTCGGCCTTGATGATGAATAACTGAAGTTCGCACTTGATTGATCTATTCGCCCTTTATGATACAAAACATATATGAGTAACCGAACTCGGCTTGTGCATGTACAATGGACAAAACAGAAGTATATATACAGATGAGTGGGATGAAACTAATCCCTCATGTCGGCCTTATAAGAGATTGCCTATCTAATTGAAGTCGGCCTAGTTGGCCTTGATAAATGTTCACACCTCTTCACAAGAGGTCGGCCACTTTATGAATATTAGATATCTTCTAATAAAAGATAAACATCAATTTCTTTTTATGTCAGCCCAAGGTACAAAACAATAAAGTAAATTGAATAGCCAACGGCTATAAATTCAATTTAAGACTTTCTCGAAAGAAGAGAGCTGGAAGGATCAACTGAAGCTGCTATAACATTAACAAAAACTACAAATATTTAGGTATATATTTTTTAGTTTTTATATTTTTTTGTTTATAATATTTATTTTGTTGTATTACATATGTTAATAGTTATTTAAGTATAAATACATGAACAATTTTTATTTTTACTTTCTTTTTTGGCAATATTTGAATGCTTTTTCATAAGCCTAGTTTGGATATCGCACCAGATGGTATGGTACACTATCCAAAGATGGGAACTACAGCCCAAATACAAATATGTCTAGATACGGTATTTGTGCCATATCCAGAAGTATCATATCTGTATACAGTATCTGGTATGTAGATGTGTGCATATTTGGACAAGGGAGGGGAAGTAGCCAGCAACATACTGGATCCTCTGGAACAGAAACCAAGTTCCAATTATTATAATCAAAAGAAATTAAGTTGAACTTCATATATATGGGCCAGGAACAATGTGTTAGAGAGACTAAATTTTTCAATACAATGAAAGACAACTTTGATGCTACTTGAACATAACCATAAATCACATATACAACTTACAGTTAAAGGAATTTTTCAATCAGGAAAGAGAAGGAAAAATCATTTAAGTGAAGGAACCAAATTGCTACAAATATAGTGTAATTTGTACTTTAAGAATGATATAAAGCAGCTAACCTGTACAAATAAGCCAAGCCCCACAAATTATATCTAATTCACTTAAGTTCAGTACCTCCTAACCAAGTATCTAAGAGAGTTCAATTGTGTTCATACTACATTGCCTAATTGAGGGAAAATTTGAATATTCGTAGATAGATTAACCCTGGAAAAAAATTGTAAAGTACAAAGAAAGATAAGAGTAAGAAGAGGCATACTTGAAAGTTTTTCAATTCTCGTGCCTCCTCATTTGCAACATGTTTTTCATAATCTCTCTTAGACTGCATGAAACAAATTATCATATAACTTGTTAACTTAAATCGGAAAAAGTTAACTAAACAAACTCGATTTCTTCTCCAGGAAAATGTTACTTCAGAATCTAAATCACAAGAAACTGAAAGTTATAAAAGGTGAAATTGAACCTTTTCAAGCCAAAATTCTAATTAAACGTGTCATAGAAAGCGAATAAAAACTTAAATAAAAAACAAACAATATTTTGCAGGGTCCAATAGTGCACAAAAGAACGATTTTTAACAATCATGTCACTTTGTATTCCATAAGTTTGTACAACTTCAGATAACTTGTATAGGTGTTTTATAAGGTTAACTTCAAGCCACTTCCAAGATCTAATTAAATGGATTAAAAAAAGTTCTTTTAGAATAGATTAGTTAAAATTGTTTTTAAAAAGTTGGCTATGAGGGCCTTTTGAGTCTATAACGACGAGCATATTGACCAAGAAACCTATCAACTGGTTTGAGTTTTTAAATGAATGGGTAGAGTAATAAGCACATTAAATATGTCATGTGATTTGCACAAAGGTGGATGACCTGACAAATATCCCTATGGATATTATTCCATATGTTGAAACCATCTCTAATAGGATTTCAAAAATTCTGAAAACAAAAACATCCAAACAACTTTCAAACAACATAAGAAAGTGAAGAATCTAATTTTTCCCCAAAGAATCTAATTTTTCCCAAAAGAATCAAAGAGACACTTCACAACATTAGTGTCTATAAAAATTGAACGTTCATGTAACCCCTTACATTGGAGAAACAAGTTGCCACTAGGGTCCTAGTAAAGTAATTAAACTATTACAAGAGAAAATTAACCGAGGCTGATGAAATTAATAAACACCTGCACAATCTTAATAGAGATGAGGGGTAGGGTTTATGCTTCTCTTTGCAATCGATCATAAAAGCACTCATACATAAGTAGAACAATAGGCCTTATGGTCAATAACGCTCTTTTTAGCCATTTTTTTCTTAACACCTTTATAAATTTTTACCTCCCCCCACTGCCAACCTCTCTCCTCCCCAACCCCCTTGCTTTCGGATGAATTCAAGCTTTTTGTTTAGACCTTCATCCTGCAATCTTTTTTCCATGGTCATCCAAACCAATTTTTGCAATAACCTTATATAGACTTAATCTTATTCTTGTATGCTTCTTCCTTCTCATTTTAACCAAACTATCATCAATTGCTATTTTACATATGTAATGCACCATAAATTGACTAGCATACATTATTTTAAATGTATCTATCTAAAAAATGCTGAGAAATATCAGTTTCAAGTTATTTTATTTACTTGAGAACTATTTTATTTACTACATACATAAATGGACACATTAATTTTAATTTTTTGAGTTAGAATTATTTTATTTTACCAACATTGTTTGCTTTATTTTTATTTGAAAAGCTATTTATTTTGTCTATAAATTTTAATTTTATTTTTGGAAAAGCCACCATTCATTATTTCAGTATTGTTTTGTTTTACATTGAAAAGTGTAGTAAATAATATTTACATACATGTTATTTTTTAATAGTTTCATTTGTAGACATTAACATATACTTCAAAATCTTGACATCTTTATATTTAAAAAAATAAATAATATATTTTCAAGGAAACCCGGGGATGCGACCCCGTCCCCCCCTAAAATGGCCCGTCCCTGTCCCCGAGATGTCCCGGGTACAAGGGGACGGTCCCCTAGCATCCCCTTTTTTTTCTCAAAACTTGGGAAACATCCCCGAAATGGGGAAACGGTCAATGGGAAAAGGGGGACAGCTAACCATCCCAGGAACGGCCAAGGGACGCCTGAGACATCCCCCGACCGTCCTGGGGACGGCCGGCTGTCCCCCACATCAAAGCATGGTCAAAACAAAAAAAAAAATGGTGAGATTTCGTCACGCATGAATGATGAACAGTCCTTAACAAGCAATAACAATGGGCAATGACCATGCCATAAAGGGCAGTTACCTTGATCACAGAAAGTTGTGAATGAGACTGTTAAAGTCTGTACAAAAGGTAAAGACTGTTAAAGTTTGTACAAAAGGTAAAGACTGTGCAATAATGGACAGATCAAGGGCAGAGCTTACCAAGATGAAGACAGTCAAACCTTAGAAAAGATAGTCATAGAAGGTTACATAATGGGTTATGTTGAAAATACAAGTAAAAGACCCTTATTGAACCCTCCAAAAGTTCAATATGATGTTTATCTGAGCAATGGAGAGGTCAAAAACTATCTAAAACCATTAGAATCCTAAAGCAATTCCAAAAACATACATGGCAGGCTCTTCAAAGAAGGTTGTTAGATAATTTAGAAAGTATCCAAACTCATCAAGAGGATAGACCGTGGACTAAAAGTAGATTGTTTTAAAATGCAAATCTGGAAGTTTCAAAAGCCCTATACTAGTTGTGAAGATGACGGGAGAGATGTCATGTCCCCTCTCCTTAGGTTGGCTCAATTTGGTGCTGTGGTGAGAAGGGTGTTTCTAAACACCAATATCTGAATTTGAATTTAAATAAATAACTTTTACTTTTATTTTTATGTGGCCGACCTCTTTAGGGAAGGCATTTTTGTTTGTGGCCGACTTCTTTTGAAGGAGGCAATAAACTCATATATATACTAGTTTCTTGGTGGAGATTTAGCATGACGAATTTGGTGAAGATAACCATGCGAATCTGACTAAGGACATAGCCCATTTGCAAATTCACACGCAGGTATTGGGCGTATTGGGCGTAGCCCCAATCCTGTGAATTCGTCCTTGAAATTCTGCTTTTCCGCCATTGTTTCAGTGATCGCCATTTTCAGTGCAGGTGTTGGGAGGAAATCGATTTAATCATCTTGTGGCCAAGCTATCGCTCTTGTGGCCGAGCTATCGCTCTGGCCCCAAGCTGTCTCATTTACCATTCAGGCGTCTTAGAGACCAGGTCAAGGAGTATAGTGCGACATGGAAACTGCAAGTCTTCAGAGGGCGCAACTAGAAGTCTAGACATCCGCCAGATCTAGACTGGGCGCCTATTGTAATCACGCCATCTGGAACAGTCGCAGCTATTCACTGTGAGGGTTACACTAATTGTTGAGCATGTGTACTCTAAGTCTTATTGTTGTATGCATTTGAGACTAAACTTTCATAGCGGAGATAAATCAATCTAATCAGATGTTTTTCTAATATACATGTTGTTCACTGTCCTGGTTACTACATGAAATTCTGGCACTCTGCATAAGTCTGAATTAGGTGTTATTTTTTGTTCTGTTACTTCTGCTTATACTAAATCGAATGATAGAGGCTTATTTTCTGGCTTGTTACTATTCTGAGGTTGTTGTGCAAGTCTGATTTGAGAGTTGTTTATTGTAAATCTGGAGCAAGCAATTTTTGGGTGAATACATTGATCTGATTTTGTTAAGGAAGTGTTTAATTTTGTTCAATTTTGAGCAAGCACCTTACAATGGTATCAGAGCCACCTAACCTGCCAGCTTGTACAGCAGTTCATGAGTGACAGAGATCTGAGATATAATCTCAGAGAGAGGAAGAAGGCAATGGGTGATAAGGACGATGATGGGCAGCAGTTCGTCAGGGAGTCCATAGAATTTCAATCCACCATGAAGGATCATTTCAGTGGTATGAAGGACACTATGGCTGAGATGGTTCAACTGTTGAGGGGATTGAACCAACAACTGGGAGCTGGTAAAACAGTACCAAATGGCATGGAAAGCAGCAGTTCAGGGATGCAAAGACCAGCAACCTCCACCAAGTTTTTCAAAGCCAAATTTTTGGATCAAGGGGCAGAAAATGAAGCAGAGACACCACCCGACGAAGATGAGGACATGGTGAAATTGTATAATGATTATCAAGTTCAAAGTCTAGCTTTTTGTAGGGATGTGACTTTTTCAGAATTCCATGATATGAAGACAAAAAAAGGGCATAGGAGGCGAATGTATGAAGAAAGGAAGGACATCCAATATCGTTTGGGCAAAATCACTATTCCAGTTTTCGATGGTTCAGGAGGTTCATCAGCAAGGGCTTCATTGCAAAAATTGGACATACTTCTCCTTGAATCTTGAAGGTTTGGCCCACGAATGGTGGTATCATGGCATGGTGACACAAGGCCACAATTCCATTAAGACATTGGAAGAATTCAGTCGAAGATTAACAGAGAGATTCAATAGGAAGGATCCAGAAATTCACTTCCAAGAGTTGGCACAACTGAAGCAAGAGGATAAGATAGAGATCTATGTTGTTGAGTTTGAGAGATTAGCAGCGATGGTACCAGATGTGACAGAAAGAAGGCTCATAGTCCTCTTCGTTGAAGGCCTCTCTGAACCCCTTAGAGGCTTGGTAAAAGCTTTGGATCCAAGTACACTCCAAGACACCATTAGGAGGGCTTTAAACTTGGAAGACTCATCCATAAAGGGCAAACCACACTCCAATAAGGCTCCACCAGTCATGGCCAAGAAGTTTCCTCAAAGGGACCTTCCACCCCTAAGAAAGGCACCATTCAGACCCAATCCTTCGGAAATGTCAAAGAATGAACTTCGAAGGAGGTCGCTATGTTTTGACTACAAGGCACCATGGCAGAAAGGTCATCATTGTTTGGGGAAGGGTCAGATACATTACATTGAGGTCTATTCGGGTGATGATTCTGAAGAAGACGAGGCTGATCCAGAATTAACAGTGATTATAGAAGAGAATGAAGCCAAAGGAGAAGAGCATCCAGGAGGGACCCTTGCAGCCCTATCAAGGGCACCAAGGTACCATTCATTTCGAGTCAAAGGAGTTTTACAAGGGCAGCGAGTGAATGTCTTGATTGATAGTGGGGCCACTCATAATTTTATTGATGAGAAATTAGTGGCTAAATTGGGCTTGAAGGCAGAGGATTTTGGAGGGTTCAATGTTATAGTGGCAGATGGATACATTCTTCCATGCAATCAAAGAATTCAACAGCTGAATTTGACTCTTGGTGGCCATAAGATGAGAGATGACTTCTATGTGATTGGTATAGGAGATACCGAGATGGTTCTTGGAGTGCAATGGTTGCACTCGCTCGGAGAATACACACAGAACTACCAAACAATGGAGCTTAAGTTCAAAGCTAATGGGAAGGAGGTGACTCTTCGTGGCCTCTCCAACGGTGGCCCCATGGTAGTTTCAGCGAAGCATATGGAGAGAGCATTCTGTAGAGATCAAATTGCTTAGGCAGCTGAATGCTTGATCACAGATACTCAACCTTCCAAGGAAGGGAAGACCTTCCACCTTGATATTCAGCCCATTTTGGAGAGTTATAGCAAGGTTTTTGATGACATACCTCATGGCCTACCTCCGGAGAGGAGTTTCTAGCATGTGATTGAGCTTGAGGAAGGAGCCAAACCCATCATCACTATGCCCTACCATCATCTGCGAGCATATAAGGAGGAGATAGAGAAAACAATCAAGGAATTGCTCGACATGGGGCACATTCATCCAAGCTCTAGCCCTTTTGCTTCCTCAGTGGTGTTGGTCAAGAAAAAGGTGAAGAGCACACAAGAAATACTAAGAGGGAGGAGGCGGGGGTGAATCAATATTTCAGAACTTGTAAACTAGATTTAACATATAAATCTGAAATCATATCATAAACCAGCAACATAAAACACCAATGCAAGATGAACACCAAGATTATGTGGAAAACCCTTCCGAGTAAAAAACCACGGCAAAATATTGCTTTTACTTATCTCCAAAGGGCACCAACCCAAATTACAATAGTGAGCACCAACTCACTGGAAGCACCAACTCCCACGAAGCACCAACTTCGATTTCATTTAGTGAGCACCAACCCTCCTTCGAAGCACTGACTCTGAATACATCGAAGCACCAACTCCAGACTCCAAAAGCAAGGCTGCAAATACTGATTTAAAGCAATGCCTTCACATGAACTATGAGGCTCACAAATACAAATACGCTCTACAAGATTGCAGATACTATCTTCACTGAACAGTAAAACTCACTTCACAAGCTCTGAAAATATGCTCCAAAGTTTCTTAGATTCACACAACAGCTTGGAATCAAGATACATCTACCAAACCAAGAATTGTCATGAGAATAAAACAAAGCACTTGCAACTTCTAAGGACTCCCTTCCACAGCATACCGAGACAAAACAAAAACTTCTTCTCTACTCTTTTCATTCAATGTATATAAGCTTCAGAATTGCACAGACTTATATTCTCAGAAGAATGGCAACACAGCATACATGCTCTCACTTCCTCGGCTTATCGTACCAAATCAAATAACACTGACCAACCACCTACTACACATATTATCAAAACGTCTATTAAACTAAACTCTGCCATTACTCTTATGTTTTGACAAAGATTCTTGCCCAGATTTCCTCAGAAAGAGAAATGCATCATTATTCCATATACTGCAGCCAATGTAAATGTCTTCACTACATTGTTTTGTACAACCTTCCTTACTTCATCTAAAAACCTTATTCAATTCACATTGAATATCTCCCTTTATCTAACTCCATACATTCATCATGCACTAAAACAATCCTGCATCGATGTGTGAATTTTTAAGACACATACAGCTTGCACACTCTATGCACAGCCCATATCTCCTTCAGTTTATAATCGATATGCTAAACCCAGTTTTAGGAATGGACTTCAATCCCAAATATAGAAGATGTTAGATATATTTTTTATGGTCTGTAAGGCGATTAATTTTAATCAAGCCAATTTTGCCTCCTATAACCAAAACCTGTATCTGCAATGATTAAATTGCATTAACTAAGAACCGACGCCACCGATAATTTCCTTAGATTCTGACGCAGCCATTAGCAAAGACCACCATTCACGTCCCTACTAAGAATAACTCTGCCAGAAAGAAATTCCTGTTCATCAATAAACCAATAGGTGGATTTTTATCTGCAATAGAAACCATTGAATATTTAAGATTATCTCCTTTAGTGAGCTTGAATGATATTTTCATAAGCCATTACATTTAATTTCTAAAACCACCGATATGAATAGCCGCCCTGAATAAAATCTTTGAAGCCAACGCACTACATAGCACCCAAAATAAAAGAAGCCGATAGAATTAAAAAAAACGCATGAAAGATAAAGGTGTTGCCAGGAATAGACAAGGCTCGACAAAGGAGCCATCGTTGGATAATTTATGAAGGAGTCACCCCACATAAATGTATTCTTTAGGAACCAAAATTATTTCATAGCCACCCAGCTTAATTTCTAAAATCGTCTCACATAATGAAGATGCGATTTTAAATTATAGCTGCAGCCGTCCACAATAACTCCTAAGCATGGTCTCATTAAAAATAAGATGCCAAGGTCAATGAAAGAATTTGAAGCAATGATTACAGAAAATAATTTCCATTTGAAAATCCACTTGATAAGCTCATAGCCATCCCAAGAATATCCGTCAGAAATAAATGAGCCGTTACATATACAAATCCCTCACTCTCACCAATGGTTGTCGTTCAAATAGAAACGTTGAAACTTTTAAATCCTCCTTGAATGAATTCGTTGAAGTTTAATAAGCCGTCTCAGTCACACATCTAAAATGTTTTTCTAATCACTTACTCCAGTAAGATAACTGTCGGGAATAAAGAGGGCATCATGACAATTGAAAAAACACGTCTCCTTAATTACTTCTGAATTTTTGAAGCCAAACATTATAACCTTATAAGTCGTTATACTCCACAAATAAAGGCATTGATTTCTGAAGCCATCACCATGTGAAAAGACAATAAATATTCCTAAAACCATAAGCATAAAGGAATTAAAATTATGGCCGTCCTCAAATCTTCAAAGCCCGAAGGAGGTATATTCTCAGAGCTCTTACAAAAATAGAGAAGTCGTCGGACTTCATCAGCTATCCAATTAGTGTCCTTCTAATTGCCACATATCATGCAGCGAATAACTTCCCGTCATATGAAATGTCTCTACCTCAAGCCTTCTTATTGAAACTCGACCCCATTAGACACTGCCCAAGTCTCAACGTGAATTCTTCCACAACGTGAATACAAGCAATAGCCATTTTTAATCTTTATTAATCTCAACACCCAGGCTCTCTTCATAAAATAGGACCATGGTTTTTCTTAAAGTAGACGTGGCACATCCAAACTCTCATAGGATAAAACTTGTCTTCACAAAAAGACAAGTCGACTGGCAAAAAGCTTAAGCACACACCCAACCAGCTGAAGCAAACACACGAGTAGCTCCAGTAGACAGCTGCTCAGCTCAAGCAGGTCAAGCACCTCAAGCACATAAGCACACAACTCAACCTTGACATCAATGACAAACTTATTCCAACAAAAGGATGGAACGTTGAGGATGTGCATTGACTATAGAGCACTCAAGAAGAGGACAATCAAAAATCGCTATCCCATTCCTAGGATCGATGAATTGATCGATGAGCTTCATGGTGCAGTATACTTCTCCAAGATTGACTTGCACTCAGGGTATCACCAAATAAGAATGAGGGAAGAGGATGTGCACAAGACATCTTTCACGTGTCATTATGGGCATTACGAGTTCTTATTTGGGTTAACCAATGCCGCCGCTACATTTCAGTCATGTATGAACCAGGTATTCATTTCACAGTTGAAGAAATTTGTTTTGGTGTTCTTTGATGACATCTTGATCTATAGTAGGACTTGGGAGGATCACTTGAAGCACCTAGATGAGGTTCTTGGCATACTTGAGCAGCAATCATTCCACGCCAAGATGTCAAAATGCGAGTTTGGATTGACTGAGATTCTATATTTGGGGCATAAGATTAGTGCCCAAGGGGTTAGTGTCGATGAGGAAAAGATAAAAGCAATACAGGATTGGCCAAGACTGAGGAGCTTGTCACAATTGGGAGGTTTTGTAGGATTGTGCAGCTACTATAGGAGGTTTGTAAAGGGGTTCTCACAACTTGCAGCCCCCTTGACTAATCTAACGAAGAAAGGGGCTTTCTCTTGGGATCCCACATTGCAGCGAGCTTTCAACAGACTCAAGGTGGTCATGAGTTCATGCCCCGTCTTGGCTATTCCAGATTTCTCACTCCCCTTTGTGCTAGAGTGTGATGCTTCAAGAGAAGGGATTGGAGCAGTCTTGATGCAAAACAGGCACCCGATTGCATATGAGAGTAGGAAGCTTAAGGATGCAAAAAAAACTTTATATATTTATGATAAGGAAATGTTGGCAATCATGCATGCTCTTGCCAAATTCAAACAGTGCCTAGTTTGTGGGAAATTTGTGGTGAAGACCGATCATAATAGCCTCAAGTTCTTCCTCAATCAGCATGACTTGAACGATAGACAGAAAAAGTGGGTAAGCAAATTTCAAGCTTATGATTTTGATATTGAATATGTGAAAGTGAAGAATAATGTGGTGGCTGATGCACTCTCTAGGAAGCCTTATTTTTGTTCTATATCTGATATTTCTATTGATTGGAAGGCTGCCATATTATCTGAGTATGGCAAAGATTCTTTCTCCATTGAGGTTTTAGAAGGAAAGGTGCTTGATGATAAGTTCAAGGTCATTGAAGATCTTATCCTCTACAAAGGCTGTGTGTATATTGTGCCCAATTCAAAGGTCAAAGAGAGGATTTTGAGGGCATGTCATGATACTCCACTTGCTGGTCACCCAAATTTCTACAAGACATACAAGCGAGGGAGTGTTTCTCATGGAAAGGATTGAAGAATGATGTTTTACAGCATGTTAGAGAGTGTGTGGTATGCCAACAAAACAAATTTGAACACCTCTTTCCAGCAGGGTTGTTGCAGCCCCTACCCATTCCAAATCAGAAATGGGAGAGCATCTCCATGGATTTCATTAAGGGGTTGCCAAAGGTACAAGGTAAGGATTGCATTTATGTGGTGGTTGATCGGCTTACAAAGTATGCTCATTTTCATGCCATTACTTCAAATTTTAATGCTCCACAAGTGGCTGATCTATTCTTTAGGGAAAATATTTAAACTTCATGGATTGCCCAAGAATATTGTGAGTGATCGGCTTACAAAGTATGCTCATTTTCATGCCATTACTTCAAATTTTAAGGCTCCACAAGTGGCTGATCTATTCTTTAGGGAAAAATATTTAAACTTCATGGACAGCAGGTTCATCAGTTTGTTTTGGAAAGAACTCTTCCATTTGACCCACACCAAATTAACTCCAAGTACTAGCTACCACCCCCAAACAGATGGGCAAACAAAAATCGTGAATAAATGGATTGAGGGGTACCTAAGGAACTATGTTACGAGGCAGCAATCAGCATGGATAAAATGGTTACATTTGGGGGAGTTTTGTTACAACAGCACACATCATATGTCAATTGGTATGTCTCCTTTCAAATCTCTTTACGATTATGACGCTACTTCATTGATAGATTTGCTTCTTGTTGATAGTAGAGTGCCTAGAGCAGGATGTGGCACAAGAGAGCATGGACATTACGCATTCTCTCATGGATAATTTATAGCAAGCTCAAAAGTTCAAAACCAGTAGAAGATGTATGCTGATAGACATAGGACAAAGAGAGTTTTTGAGATTGATGACATGGTTTATGTGAGGTTGCAACCTTATAAACAGTCCACCCTCAAAGGGAGTGGTGCGGAGAAGCTGAAACCGAGGTTCTATGGTCCCTACAGGGTTTTGAGGAGGATTGAGGAAGTTGCTTATGAACTAGAATTACCCCAGGGCAGCAGGATTCATAACATATTCCATGTATCATGCTTGAAAAAGGCATTGGGGCAGCAGATCACACCCTCCATGGAGTTGCCTCCTCTTGATGACAAAGGCAAGTTGATACTTGAGCCTGAGGCAGTGTTGGATGTGAGGGAAAATAGTTTGAGAAATAAAGTTATAATGGAGTACCTAGTGAAATGGAAGAACCTCCCCATTGACGACGCCACATGGGAGGGGGTCAAGATCTTTAATCATCCAAATCTGAAGTTGCTTGAGGGCAAGCAACACAAGGCAAGGAGGACTGTCATGTCCCCTCTCCTTAGGTTGGCTCAATTTGGTGTTGTGGTGAGAAGGGTGTTTCTAAACACCAATATCTGAATTTGAATTTAAATAAATAATTTTTATTTTTATTTTTATGTGGCCGATCTCTTTAGGGAAGGCATTTCTATTTGTGGCCGACTTCATTTGAAGGAGGCAATAAACTCGTATATAAACTAGTTTCTTGGTGGAGTTTTAGCATGGCGAATTTGGTGAAGATAACCATGTGAATCTAACTAACATAGCCCCTTTGCAAATTCACACGCAGGTATTGGACATAGCCCCAATCCTGTGAATTCATCCTTGAAATTCTGCTTTTCGGCCATTGTTTTAGTGATCGCCATTTTCAGTGCAGGTGCAGGGAGGAAATCGATTTAATCATCTTGTGGCCGAGCTATCGCTCTGGCCCCAAGCTGTCTCATTTACCATTCAGGCATCTTAGAGGCCAGGTCAAGGAGTATAGTGCGACCTGGAAACTGCGAGTCTTAAGAGGGCGCAACTGGAAGTCTAAAAACATCCACTAGATCTAGACTGGGCGCCTATTGTAATCATGCCATCTGGAACAGTCGTAGCTATTCACTGTGCGGGTTACACTAATTGTTGAGCATGTGTACTATGAGTCTTATTGTTGTATGCATCTAAGACTAAACTTTCGTAGTGGATATAAATCAATCTGATCAAATGTTTTTCTGATATACATGTTCACTGTCCTAGTTACTACATGAAATTCTGGCACTTTGCAAAGTCTATATTAGGTGTTATTTTTTGTTCTAATACTTCTACTTATACTAAATCAAATGATAGAGGCTCATTCAACAAATCTGGAACCTCTACAAGTACCTCAATAGTATCTTTTTTATCAATTCTAGAGATCAATGCAAAACACATACACTCATGCCTCATACCTTCTAGGACTTTCTCCCATCAACCAAACAAATTCTTGCATTATTGCATACCTTTTTTTTTGCCTCTTTCAAGGGCTTCAACTTATGACGAACCCCATCCTTTGTCAAAGAATAGGTGTTGGCATGTCCATTATACACTACTCATCGATCAAACTGCCACGGTCTGCCTAACAATATATAACAAACATCCATAGGCATAATATCACACAATACCTCATCATGGTAATTCCCAATCTTGAAATTTACCAAACATTGTTCATTTACCAAGGCTTTATGGTCCTTCTGCAACCAAGCAATCCGGTATGGGATTGGATGCCTTCTTCTCTCCAACCACAACTTACTAACCATTTCCTCTGAAACAAGGTTATCAGTACTACCTCCATCAATAATAACATTGCAAACTTTACCTTCACACTTACATCTGGTGCGAAACAAATTCTTCCTTTGAGTTGGTTCCTTCTCCTCATTCAACAAGGCTCTTCTAGTAACAAGAACCTCTCCTCTTTCTGCATCCTCAGAATGTGAAGACTTGGCATCTTCATCTACATGTGCAACTCGTGCATTACCCTCAGGTTTTCTATTTGTCCTTCCTTGATGTTGAGGACACTCATAGGCTCTATGTCCTTCTCCACACTTGAAATAGGTTCCACGAAAGCCTCCTCTTCCCGGTCCTTGTCCAAATCTTCCTCTTCCTCTTTGGTCTCCATTGTTCTAATCTCAAGGATGGTAGGTGTTATCTCCTTTCTGGTTTTGGCTGCTACTGGATCCTTCATCCTTATTTTGATCTTCATTTCAACCTCCATAAACCCGTCCACTAGTCTTTCCACCACGGCCCCCACCTCGTTGTTTGTTTTCAAACCTCTTGTTCCGTTGTTCTTCAACCTTTAGAGAAAATTGATAAGCATCCTCAATGGTGGTCATTCTTACCAATGCCAATTCTTCCTATACGCTTGGCTTCAACCCATTAATATAACGAGCAACTTTCTCTTTATTCGCCTTAGAATGTCCTGTCTGAATCAGAACCTTCTGAAATTCCTCTTTGTATTCTTTCACCATCCTTGTTCCTTGCCTCAAGCTCTGCATCTTCTTGAGCAACTCCAATTCGTAATCGACTAGAATAAATTGTTTCTTCAATTTTGACACCATTTTGTCCCACTTGGAAATTTTATCTTTCTCTTGTCTTCCTCTTTCCACCATATACTAGCGTGACCTTTCAATTTTTTCTTTGCAAACCTCGCTCTGTGAGGATCTTCAATCTCCTCAAACTCAAAAAATCCCTCCATGTGATATTGATCCAATCGATCAATTCTTCAAGATTCAGACTTCCATTGAAAGTTGAAACCTCCATTTTAGGTCTCTTCGCAATGCTTGAGATCGCTCGCAGCAATCTTCTTTCTCAGGATCCATTGGATCCTGCTCTTACTCTTACATTTCCTCTTTCGTTTCATTTTCACTGTGATCTCTTTCTCGTTGCACATCTCTACTTCGAACCTCTTGCTGCAAGGTTTCTAATTGCCTTCTAAGGGCTCTAATTTCATCTCTAGGTGGATCTCTTCCTCCACCATCTCGGCCTCTACCTCTACCATGTTGGGCAAGTCTTGGAGGCATCTTGAATTCAACCCACACTCACAGGTCCTGCTGCAACTGCCTCATGTTCAGCGCTCTGTTACAGGCTCAAGAACTCCTACTTCGAAACCACTTGATGAGGGCGACACCGCCCAAAACCCACACAAATCACCACAATAGATACCACCACAGAAGATGTGAGACAAAAAAATAACTCTCTTTCAATTATTTTCCAGAAAATGAAATTACAAATTCAAAACTTACATGCTACAGCCTCACGGGCTTGATTCATTACAAAAAAATCAACTTTGAAAACAAAATATATTACTTGGAGCCACAATCTGCACTAATGGATCCACCCTACAACCCCCCACTCAACCCCTTTTATTTTACCCCAATAACCACCCTAGAATGTTCTAGAACGTTCAACTTTCCCTTTTGTTTTGGCGCCAAAAGTCTTGCCGTTTGATTTCTGGCCTAGGAAGAAATTTTAATGAAATTCACTTTTTAGAGGGGCAACTTCACGAGGCCATAACTTTTGATTTGGGCATTCGATTTGCTATTATTGCATATCGTTGGAAAGCTCTTGAAGAGATTTACAACATGTGAACCCACTATAGGTCAATTTATCAACTTTTTGAGCTGTTTCGGGGCCTCTAAAGTCTTCATATCTGAATTTGAAGCTGCATTGGAGAAATTTCCCGAGACGGAAACTTTAATATCTCCCAAACCGTGCAGGGCATTGAGACGATTCTTTCACGACCGGAAATGTTTTTCAATTTTGCTCCTCGGGGTAAATTTTCAAGTCCATACGAGCCCATTTAGGCCGACTTACTAAAAATAGTGACTATTTTTCGCTATTTTTGACTCTTGACTGTCTTATGCCCCTTAAGTGCCATCATGGAACTCAAAACAACTAAAGAAATTAAGGAAAAACATTTTTTTTTTGGGTGATGCAAGATTGCCCTACACCGTTGGATGCTCCTGCATCACTATGGATGGCCTTCTAGTGGAACACAAGTATGGATAGGATAGTTGCTAACACAACCCTTAGAGACATCATTTATGATAGGTCATAGATTTAGAAGAGTGTAGAGAGGAGGTTGTCATCTTCAACTCTATGTATTTTAAGGAGAACAATTTTGTAGCCAAATTAAAAAATATATATGTTAAATAAGACTTAAGTTTAATGTTTAATTTTAGTTTATCTTTAAATTTACAAGTTACTTACAAAGTTATAAACATCATCCTTACATATTTGTGGTAGAAATATTTTGGTGCAATAACACTTAATCTCCAAACCCTCAAAATCTACATTTTGTTCCAACCCTATAGTTTTTTTGGGTGTGAGTGCAATTGGAGCACATTTGAGGCCATTAACACAAAGAAGTACAACAGATTGACTCAAAAGCATTTGAATGACCTTGTCTTTGTGTAGTACAACCTTTGTCTGGATGCAAAGGTGGAGAAGTAGCATACACATGAGGTAATTGACCTAAATGCCATTGATCAATATTCATATTGGATTGCAAAGGATGTGGAGCTCAAGTTTTTTGTAGATGATATTGCTGATTTGGAGAGGGAGGCAACAAGATGGGTGATAGACACAACGACAAATGAGGCAGAAGGTAAAGCATCAATAGGTGTTTCACCAGATGCATATCATATGCTTGAGGCCCCTCTTGTGGAGGATATCGTTCCTCAATGGCAAGCATTACCATACAAGTTGAGGGCATTGATACAACCACCTAGAAGATTTAGTCAAAGAAGAAATTTGCCGATCATGAATATGGACTTATAAGTTTTATTATATGACACTACAATGTAAATAGATTCATTTTTTTATCAATAAATGACTCAAAAGTAGGTATGAGTTCTCTAAATTCAATTCTATCCATGTTTTTTAAGATCATTTTATAAATCTCTGTGTTTTTTAATGTTTGGAAAATTCGCCCAATTTTTGCCAAGTCCAAGTCAAATTTTTAGTCTACAAAGTTTTTGCAGAGTCCACATTTTTCAACTATGCCTCATACCATTTTTTCTCATCATAATGATGAATCATGGAGTGTGATCTGAAATGTTGATACAAAATTGAATGCAATTTTTTCCATAAGTATTTTACATAATCTCTTGAATTGTGCAAACCTTATGTTCATTTAAGTCCCTTTTTTCAAATATAACATCATGATATCATGACATGAAAGATAAATTTAAAAAAGATAAAGTGCCACTACCAGCTGACCCACTGCTAAGCCCAAGTGCAATATTATCTGAAATTCTAGAGAAAATGAAAGGTAAAATCTGTTGGTAGATCTACTTTTTAATTCAAATAACTCCAAGAGGAAAACAACAAAAAAAGTTCAATCAATGTTTATTTCCTTTTTTTCCTCTGTTCAGGGATGCCCAGATCAATTCCAAATCTTCAAATCTCAAAAGTGGATAAGATTCTGACTCACCTAGGAGTCCAGAATCAACTTAGAACTGCCACTAACATTGTCCTATTTCTGTGTGTTAAAGATTAAATAAGAAAAATATTATAGCTCATCTGAAATGTTGTAAGACCGGTGAGTTGGAACAAGATTTAAATTTTCAAAAAATAACAACTATGTTACCAGGTTCCTCTAACCCCCACACTCCCCCCTATACCTGTATGGGTATGGTTTGGGTTCGGGTTCAGGTCCCAAGCTAGTTCCCCACTAGGTTTGCCCAAGGTCCCTCCTACACACCCTAGGTTCCTTGTGTATCAGCTCAGGTTCCCTATGGGTCCTTCACAAAAGGATCCATAGGGAACCCGAGGTGCCCGAGAGGGACCCTGGACGAACCTGGGCAAAACCTAGGCAAGCCTAGAGGGACACAAGGGCTGCCCCGCACCCCCCCCAAAAAAAAAGAAAATAACTTATTTTTTAAAACATTTTAATAAACAAAAAAAATACCTGTGTTGCCCCCAAACCCCAACGAAAGGCATTGCCCCTTGACCTTGTTGGGGGTGTTGCCCCCAAACCCTCTTGAGGATTGCTGCTCCTCAACCCCATTGGTGTATCCACTCCCAAACCCCCATCTAGTTGTTTGGATATCTTGTCATGTAAGAAACTTGATGACAATGAGGGGGTTGACACAGAATTGGGATCTAACTCTTGAGTTTGTTGACATAGATGTTATTGTTGCATAGCTTGCCAGAAAACATATTTAGATGAGGCAGCTTGCATAGTACATGGCTAGTGGAAGTGGCATTGTAACGCATTGTGGTTGAAGTGAAATTGAACCAAATGTTGACTTTGATGCTTTTGATGAAGAGCAATATGAAGATTATTAAATTGATTGTAATTTTTATTGTGTACTAACATTTGACAATATGTATTCAAACCTGTACCTGTACCCAAGGAAAAAAATGACATATCACCCTACCTAGCACCCATATCTGCACCCACACCCTTACCAAAATCAGTAACTTAGAATAAGAACAACTACTGATGTATAATCATAAGTTGACAATACACCTTAAGCCACACAAGTGGAATGTGTCAATTTGTGTTTGCAAGGGTATGGTTCAGCATACCACAAATAGACTAACCATAGACCTTGGGTGGTCAATGAGGAGTGAGATGAAGATCAATCCCATTTGAAGAATAGTACTTCCCAACACATAATCAAACCATACCTTAAATAGATCATCCATAGACCTGACTTCAATAATGTGGAGGAAGATCAAATCCCATATTGAAAAATACAATTTACCAACACATAATCAAACTGATCGTACACCTCAACGGGGAAAACAAGAAGGTGAAAAACTAATTGTGGCATCATCGAAGGCATTGGAAATGGTGGTGGAAAAAAAAAAGCAACTGTGATGACATTTTATAATGTCCCTTTCTAGAACATTCCTGATTCTTGCCCTGAAACAATAATTCCAACTTAAAATGAAAATTGCATTATATTTATAAATATAACTTTATCTAAAATGATGAAATTTTATTATAATATTTAGATTTATAACTTATGCAATAATTCTGAAAATATAACTTATCTTGATTTTCTGCAATAATTGTCCTTCAAACTGCGATGATAATGGCTTTGTCAAATATTATGAATTTATTCTAATATTCAGATCAGTAAGTCATATTATAAGTCTGAAAATAAATTATATCTTGAAATTCTTTGGAAGTGCTTCCAAATCTGCTGAATTAGAAATTTTTGTCCCTAACTCAGCAGTGGCAATATCAAGGGTTTTCGTCCTTAACTTGCCAAGAGTATTCAAGAGTTTTGTCCTTAAACTCTTAGTCCACCTTGGAGGGTTTTCGTCTTCCTTGATCAAGATTTGGGTTTTCGTCCAAACTTCATGAGACAAATAAGGGTTTTTGTCCTTAATCTCTCATGAACTCGGAAGGGTTTTTGTCCTCCCTATTTGCAAGATACTTCCTCAAATTCAAGACTGATTGTTTGATGTATTGATAGACTTATTGCTGTTTGCTTGATTGATCTTTATGATATTTCGATTGCTTGATTTCTTGATGAATAGATGAATGATGATTGCTGATTGAATGTCAATGAACTGATTTGCCCTTTATATCCATTTCTTGAAGGAGTCATCACCCTTCATTGTTGCCTTTTGAGAATAATAATTTATTTCCAAATTCATTCATTCTTTCATTCCCAATTGATGATTTCTCCACAAGGAAATGATCTCCCTTTTATATCTTATTATTGAGGGAGTTGCAACCTTTCACATTAGGAGGAGTCACAACCTTTCACATTAGAAGGAGTTACCTAATATTTATTCTTAATTGTTTTCTTCATCCCTTCTCATAGAATGATCCATCCTTTATACCATATTGGTGAAAGAGTCACCACCTTTCACCATCCCTACCCTTGGAAAATACAATTTAATTTTAATTAAACTCTTTGGCTGCGCTCCCTTATGAATATTGCCGGCGCCTCCTTGCATTGGTTTTTATCATATTGCGTAGTCACTGATTTAATATGCAGCAATCTAGGCATTTTGATGGGGATGACACATTTGAAAGTGTTTAAAACAGAGAACAAAAGATGACAATACTGTCAACAAATTCAACACTCTTCAGATACAGGAAGCAGAAAGGCAACCCAGATGTGAGGAGACAATACAAATATTAGCAGCATTGGCATAATAGGAAAGGGATAATGATAAGGTCTACATGTCAAAGATGCATAAATAGAGTCAAAACAGGTTTTCAACTATTTCAATCATGGCATGACCCCTTATCACATGATACAGATATTAAGAGCCAAGATATTCAACTCAGAATTAAAACACTGGCCATCTACAATCAGGGATTCTAACAGTCAATTGTGGGTAGCCAGGGAGTGAACCATCCCCAATAATGGCATGGATATGTCATGCAAATAGTTGTAACTCAATATGCATGTTTCTTCCCTCGTTCAGAAATTGATGTTGTCCAAAGATGTCAAACAGATGTGTCCATCAATTCACAAACATTAAGTTTGTGCACTAGTCACCTTCTTAGAAAGGTTCAATCTCAGTTGGATGTAATGAATCTGAAAAACATCCCACTGAAAATGTACACAAGGGTAAATAGAGTTAAAAGTAAGGGAAAAGGCATCCCTTATAAGAGGACTATTCAAGGCATCACCTATCTAATGAGTGATGAATAAAAGGATATTCGAAGTGAGACACTCCAAGCATCAAATATAGAGCTGCAAGTAATAAATCCAGACCCTACCATCCTCATCTACAACTTGAACAAATCCCCCACAACTCGCAAGAGAATGAGACCATTTCACATGAACTGACAATCTCTCGCTCCTCCAAATCACTTCGTTAACAATAGGATTGAAAAAAAGGTAGAATGAAAACTGTCAAAAGTTGATACCATCAATTGTTGAATTAAATAGGTGAAAGAAACATTGAATCAGTCACAGTGGGTTAATTTTTTATCTTCTAAGGAGAGTGACAGCCACTGTGGACCTGTGCACATGATATGCAACTTCTTCACATTCCTTTGAGAGCTAGATTCCAAAATATGCCTTTTTCTTCATTACCACAAGAAAATGCTTTCATTCTCTGTAGTTGACCTTTCTTATCCTCATTAGCTGCAATCCTCTCTTACAGTTGCATAAGCCCATTCTAATCATCACCTACCTGCAAGTTTATGCTCAATATACTTAAAGGGATTCACTGCTAATTTGCCACACAACCCAAGATATGAAATGCCTTTAGTTTATCCATACCCAATCAACGAACAGCTCTAAAATCCATGCTCACCATCTCCCATTTCTCCAGAAATTCTGTCTCGTCATCATCAAGTGCTTTTGGAGGCCCTGAAAAGAAATGCATCACAAGTATCAAAATAGATAGCACAGGCTTCTCTCGTTTAGAAATGCAAATTACAAGTGATATATTAAAGAACATATTTCAGTAGGGGTTTAATTTATATAGAAATCGACATGCAGTTTTATATGGAAAGCTTCCAACAGTGTCATACAAAAATATTCAAAATTGCAAGTCTTTTGTGAACCGTGCTATCAGACTTCTACAAAAGGCTTGTTAGCAGCATGAGGCTATCCACCACAAGTAACAATATGCTACAGCTAGAAACTTGACATGCTAAATTTCTAAATGTTAAGTGCAAAGAATTTGGTTTTCCAGTTTGCTTCATGGCCAGTTCTTTCTTTCAGCTATAGAAAAACTTTTTCAGGTTTGTCATGAATTCAATGATTCATCATGTACTGGCAGAACTACCCCTTCTTTTTGTAGCTTCTCGGATTCTCCTATATATAATCACTAATAGTTGATCAATGGTAGGGGCATCCAAAAGAGACTTCATCAATTACCTATTCAAATTAAAGTCTTCCCAGTTACTATTAAGACAAATGAAACAAAAAAATTTAAATCTAAATTATAGGTCAAGCAGCATGGATGTATAGAATCTAACTATGCAAAAAGCAAAACTCCAAATAAGCATCATAATTATTAAGTGGGAAGCTTATGCTTTTACACATAGTTTAAAAACTTGGACTCAGCAATTACTTTGGTGACCCAAAAAATTTAAAAAACTCAACAAAAACTCGGCAAAATTTTGGGGAAAAACTCGGCAACAACTTGACAAATTTATCAAACATTAAAAAATACATTAATTTTTAAAAATATGCTTTGATGTCCAAGGTGTTAGGCTTAATTGGTTAAATAAAGCATTGGGTTCTCATTGAGGAGACCCAAGTTCAAATCCCAAAGGGACATCTAATATGGAATTCTAAGTTGTGACTCTTGGTCTTCCATTGGTGGTTTCTAGTGTGGTTGCTCAAAAGGATATGATATTAGTCTCATGATAATGCTCGCAAGAGCTTGCATTGGTCTCATCTAGATGCTCATATGAGCAAAATATTCATAAACAATCAGCAATAATAAAAAAATATGCTTTGAAAACATCCATATTACTTTCAGGGATATAATCTGAAGCTTGAAAATCTTCTAAGTATAATTTATAATCAAAAGAGATTTGACATTCAATACATCTCTATGGATCACATGATAGGATCCCATTACATCTCCTAACGAATACAAGTCTTCAATGGATTTAATTTTGTGTTACATATGAATCAGTTAAGGGACCAAACAACCCTACATAATATATTCACAAACCTTCACATTTTGCAGCAAGATTTCCTATGAACTTACTTGTTAGTATCGAAGCCTTTTTTCTTCATTAACTTTTTGTAAACACTTAGGACACTGGAATCAAGCCAAGCACAATTCTGAATATTCGAAGTCAAATGTACAGTCAAAATTGTGCCTTAGCCATTGACTTTTTCTTCCATCCATTGCTTGAATGGTCCGTCACACAAAAACAAACGAAAAAGGCAATTTTTTAAATACTTATTAATCTCTAAATGTGGCCAAGTACACGATTTCCTCTGAGTCTCAGTGACTTTGGTCGATTTTTTCTTAAAAAATCTAGTGTTTTAACCATAATTCAGCAGCGATTTTTCCAAGTAATGACTTACCAGCCAATTTTCTTAGCGAGTGATCACAAGGTCTTTAAACTATGCTTTCACACATTTTGTGTTTCTGCAGTGCATCATTATGTAATACCATTTTTAAAGATTCAGCCTTGTTTTTAAATTATACTTTCACACACTCTGTGTTTCTGCAGTGCATCATTATGTAATACCATTTTTATATATTCAGCCATGTGTTAATGCTTGAGTAGTCAAATCTCAGGACACCTTTCACAACTAGTAACCAAGAACCCATCTCTCATGAACTTGAATGGTCCACTTGGCACTTATTTCATCTATGTGATGTTCACAACTTCACAGGGATGAAGCACCAAGATTTACCAAGAGATCAGCCCAAGCACATTTAATTATGGAGTCTCCCCTACAATCAGGCCCACATAGATTGCTCTCCCATTTCAAAACCTTAAGCTAGTATTGTGCTTTATGAACCATAAACTGTGGCAATCCCTAGCTCTTCATTTTTATGCATTCTTAGGCAACTTCTATATCAAATATTTCAACTCAGTGACTCTGAGTTTTGAAATGCACTGTGACATTCAATAAATAGGAAAGAATGATTTCAAGAAGACAGAAGCACAGCATTTGATAAACTCCACGGGAAAAAGGTAACTTGATTGTTTATACTTTATTAAATATTAATCTATCCAACATAGAAAGGGTCTGGTGTCGAGGTTTGTATAGATTATTATCTAAGAAAAACATATCTTCCATACAACTTTCACAATATGTAAAATCATATACAAGAAAGCTGCCAATTTGAAAGATTTTTGCAAGGAACATCATTCAGCAGTAAGCCTGCAACGTCTTACAGTCAAGCAAACAAAAGGTTCCAATTAGCATCTATGAAACTTACTGTGCTTCAATCGCTCATTGAATTCTGCTTGCTGCTTGTCTTTGTTCTCTTTTAGAATCTGCAGAAAAAGAACCATATATCTAAATCCAAAATCTTTACCATAGAAATTCCTCGAAATCAAATTAGCAACTAGAATAGGAACAAAATATTGTTTATTTAACATGAAAACTAAAACCTGAACTCCTGGAAACAATCAATCTAAAACCCTTCCTAAAAACAATAATAGTCTTGTTGATGCACAGAATCTAAGCACTAGAACCTTTTAAGATCATTGTAGAATAATTCAATTATCTACTAGGAAAATATTAAATATTCTGAAGTTTGTTATTTATTGCTCAAATCTTAAATAAAAGTTCAAAATTGTGAATTGTTAAAAAATACAACTTATTGTCTTGTTCACCGCCATGCCACAATTTAGGATGCCGGTTCATCATGGTCTATGCTGCTAATCAGTGCCAACTAACATCTATCTTGCACTATTCTTTCAAAGGTTCAACTTTTGAAACGGGCATACTAGTAATGGGGCCAATTCAGAAAGATAACAAAAGAAAAACTGAAATAATATGGTCATCGAGGGAAATTGTGAAGCTAATATGTAAGAATCACACTTGATTTTTAGATTGAATTGTGAGGCTAAAACATCATTTAAAGTAGAGTGACAAAGTTTCTATGTTCCTGCAAGGGGAGTCCAAGATTACATCTCAGTAAGCTAACTAATCAGACTGCATAGAAAAATTTAATTTTTAAGGGATGATTTTTTTTAAAAAGTAAATAATAGTGGCAAAATATTTACAACTCAAAAAGTACAGAATATATGTATTATAGGTTGGCATCGAAGATAAAAATCAATGTATATGAATATATGTTTATTTTGGCTAATAATTTTATCTGACTTTTAAATTGAAATGAAAGTTTCGTCATGAACATATTGGAGAATTTGCAAAAGATCCCCATATTTGGGAAAGTTTGTGAAATATGGTATAGACCTAAAAATCGCCTTTATGTTTATCTTCTGTTTACCAGCACTTATTGGGGCACCCACCTTCAAATCCTATCTGCAGAGAATGTCCTTAACAAGTGATATATACTGCTTCTTGGATAACAGCCAATTCCTACAACCTGGAGATTACACTAATCCCAAGAGGAATCCCCTCAAAGGCACGATAGGTCAAAACACTAAAAACCCGAAAGTCTCACATGTGCACACCCAGGAAAAGGATCTATCTAACAAGTAAGCTTGAAACATGGAATAATATTCAGAAGGAAAAATATCATCTTGGTCATTTTATTATGTGACTTGGAACCTCAATGGCTCAGTTGTTAAAAAGCAGACCACAGGCTAAAGAACATTTTGTCTTCACAATTAAAACTAATTCCCTAAAGTTGAACAAAATTATCACATCATAGACAAAAGCACAATATGTCTTTGAAATTACAGACAACCCCTGAAGCTGAATAAAATGAGTTCCACTATAAAATCAAATGGACTGTGAAGGGGGGATCCAAGTTCAAAGTGTAGAAGACGTGATTGTCATGATAAAGAGTCGAAATTCGTAAAATGGGGCATCCCATGTGAACCCTAGCAAACTGACATTGGGTGCAAGTATGTGGAGAAGTTGACGATAGAGATAACAACCTAGAGCCCGCAGTTCAGCCACTAAGACAAAGGTTATATCAAAAGGGAATTTACCACATTTAAACCCACCCCTGAAGACAATGCAGACAATGGTGTTTGCCGGCAGATGGGGAAAATAAACCACATTTTGTCTGAAATGCAATTAAAAAAATAAAAATAAAATTTAAAGAGCATGCACAGAACAGGGTATACAATATCCATAATATTGTAATAATGAATATATAACAATTTAAACAATAATTACCTACTAAAAGCTTACCTCGAAAAGTGGTCTGTCTCTCTGAGCAGACCCGTCCTCAACGCGTTCTCCACGCTTCTCCTTAGATTCCTCCAACTGACCCACATTAACAGTTCAGTATACAACCAAAACCCAGAGGATATGTAGTATGTATATGATTGAATCATTTTCAGCCCCCTTAAAAGAACAATTTGATTGAAAATATTGAAAAAAGACGGGGTTTTATTTGCACACCTGTTGTTCAGAGATGAAGTTCATAAACCTGAGGGGAGGCTCCGCCATGTTTTCTTGTTCCTTTGCTGCCAATACAACTGAGAATTTGGAAGATGACTTCACGCGATTCCACAGAGGCGAGCAAGGAAAACAACCGTTGTAATTAGCTTAGGGCGGGGTCCCATGGAGGGGGCTTCCTAAAAAAATTCATGGGTGCTGTTGAGATTTTTTAGGTTTCAATAAATTTTGTATTATAGTTTAAGCTTAAAAGTTTAAAGTTTTATTATTTTGCATAAATTTAAATAAATGTAAAATAATAAAAAAATTAATTGGTGAGAATTTTAAAATTTCATATGATTGAAGAAAAAAATTTAAGTTGGTAGAACAATTTCTAGTCTCAATCCCTTTTGCATCCCCTTAAGTTTTTGATCTAAAAACTAGGGATTGCGATTAAAGTTTTATTATTTTGCATAAGTTTAAATAAATATAAAATAATAAAAAAATTAAGTGATGAGAACTTTAAAACTTCATATGATTGACAAAAAAAGTTTAACTAAGTTTAAGTGGTGGAGCAATTTCTAGTCCAACCCCTTTTGCCCCTGCGTAAGTTTTTGATCTAAAAAGTAGGGTTTGTTATTGTTGAGGAAAATATTCTAATTTATCTTGTAGCATTTTATTTTTTTGCTTCATGAGACCCCTTGCTCCTTCGAAATAGATAACTAGGCCCTGTAAGGTGTGGATTCACTCTAGAGTGCTTGGAGTAAATGCACACCATCTCATACAACAGTTAATTGTAAGGAATTCTAAACTTTATATACATGTAGATATAAATAATAATAACTATTATTGGGAGTTTGCATACATCGAAAATGAATCAAATCTTTTTAAGGTAAGGTGGTTTTTTATTTATTTTTCTTAAATATTGAATAAAAGTGTTTGAATCAAAATATTAAAAAAGAAAAAGTAACAATCAAACAAATGTTGTCTAGCAAAAAAAAATTTGTTGTATGTATACATATTGTATGCAATAAGTGTGACGATTAGTCAATCAAATGTGATCTAACAAATAAATTAATTAATTTTTTAATATTTTTGTCATAACGAGTTTATATAATTAATGTTTTGTTTAAGTTTTTCTTCATATTGTCTGTGTTGTAGTTCACATAAGACATGAATGCAAAGTTTGGAGGCATGTAGGAGGCTCAAATAGCACATAGGAGGTTGAGATTGCGAGCAAAAGATGCATTTGCTCTTCAACATGAGGTTTTCTTGTGTCTATTTATAGTTCTTTTTATTCATATGCAAGGGGTGTAGTCACCCAAAATAATTTTTAATTAAATAAATACTTGTTATTTATTTAGTTTAATCTATGTCTCTTATCCTGATAATTAATTAAATAAATATCTTATTTATTTAATTAATTTCCCCATTATCCTTACATTCCACCACCTTTAATTAAATAAATCCATATTTATTTAATTAAAGCTAACATTTGTCCTTATTCCTCTAAATCCCCTAATCTTGCTTACGTTAATTAATCAAGGATTAATTAACTTTATCCCCATCCTAATCATCATTGTCCCATTCTCCAACTTTTCACTCCACCTAAGTTAATAAACCCTCATCCTTAATCCTCATTTTCATTGTCCCTTGGTTTATTAACTCAACTCATCCTCATTAATCAATTAATCCTTGATTAGTTGATCTAACCCTCATCCTTAATCCTCGTTATCATTATTTCCTAATTTTAAATTCCTACATCTCACCTACCCCCACTAACCTCTTACACAAGCCACCCTACCTTTTACACAAGCCACCCTACCTCTTACACAAATTTAATGCATCTCTTCTCAATGTGTGAGCACACCTCCCCATTTCACCCCTTTCCATCATGTGACACTTGTCACAAGGCTAATCAATCCTCGTCTTTGATCCAAACCTCACCTTTTCAATCAATCTCAACCCTCCATTAGCCATTCAATCCTAGCCCTTGATTCATCTCACCAAAACTCTATATAATGAGGCCTTAACTCTCATTCTTACAACACACATTCATCCCATCCTTATGCTACTCAAATCTCTATCAAATACATCTCCATCCTACCATCATCATGCTAAAATTGTGAGCAACCACATCCCTTCAATCATTGGAGCAAATCTACAAGACAAGGGTGCATCTTGTGAGCTCAATCCATGAAGAGGGAGAAGCTATGAAGGTATAACATTCTTGTGTTTATTTCTTATTCATTTTCATCTATTTACCTTCATATTCATCTTTCCCATCTTCAGGGGGCATGATTAGTCTAGAGCACATTTTTTTAATGTTACAATGGTCATGGCTAGTCTAGAGAGCAAGTTTGGAGCTTTGTACGATGAACGTTTGAAGGTTTACTATTTTTTATACAATTATTACTTTCATATCATTGTTGAAAATATTCTTTTTAGCATGTGTGTTTTTAAATGGCTCTCTAATCTCTTCACTTTCAATATTGAGAATATGGGAAAATTAGAGGATTTTTCCAAGGGTTGATCATTGGGGTTCACTACGTGTTAAGCACTAATGTAATCAATAGAAAGTTGTGCTAATTTATGATTTCTTGGCTTGATACATTCAATTGATGGTTGCTACTCTACATTTGAAGGAAGTTCAGATGAAGAAAAATAATATAATATGATATATGTTAAATTATTGTTTTATTTATTTATTCGGTGTAAAAGGATTATGGGTTCTTTAAAGAATTGTTATGGATTGTTTTGTCATGTTAGGAAAATTATTATGTGCAGTAAATTTTTAATGCAAAATTTAGTGAACATTGTCAAATTTAAAGAGGAGAGTTAGATTTGTGATAGATAGTTGAAATAACCTTTAATATTTGTTGAATATATATGAGCATTGAGTAATGGTAATTTTTAATTTTATTTTTTGTCATAATTAAGGGAGTTTAGCAATATCATTACAATTTTAACAATAAGATTTTTCCTTGCCATAATTGAGTGGTTTTAAGAATTTATTTGTAAGTTTTTTTGTAATTAAAATTTGAAGTGAATTGAAAAATGTTTTTTTTAAATAAGAATCATGCAGTGAAATGGAGAATGCCTATTTCTAAAGAAAGAAAACTTCACAAGAAAGGAGAAAATTAAGATTGAAATATAAATGAATGGTTGATTAATGCCTTAGTCAAAATGTAAATGAACAAGGAAAATTTGTACGTGTAATATATAATGGTAAATATTGCATCTTTACTAGAAAAAGACTTGTAAAAATGGGCACGGTAGAAAGGAACTGTAAACAATATGCTTAAAATAGAAATGAATAGTAAATATTATGTCTAATCATATTTTTACCTCACAAAGACTTAAATATTGTATCTTCAAGCTAGAAAAATGACACTAAGTCCATTTTTCTTAGGAAACCTCAAAAGAAGAAGCAAGATGTGAAGTTTCTTTGAACTCTAAGGTTGATTATTAATAAAGGGTTTTTTGTTGTAAGCTACTATTTTGGAAAGTTTTTGTTACAACTTTGACCAATGCATGCAAAAATAATACGTATTGAGTCTATGTAGTTTCTAAGTTTTTTCTGTAAGTCATTCATTTATATATTTAATCTATACTTCAAAAGGATTGTAAACCATGTGTCTATAACATTATAAAGCATATTAAGGCTAAAAATTTGTTGTTCAATCCAAATGAGAGGAAAATTTTGGTTGAAATATTAAAATAGAAAGTGAGATCTTAAATTTCAAGATTCTTGGGTTATTTGATGGTCGAGGGATTTTTCTTGAAAATAGATCTGCCTAGAAAATTCTTGTCATGGTTTTGAAAATTACTTATAAAAATAAAATATCCCTTATTGAATAAAAGGGTTTATAATCAATGGTTTTTGTTTCGTTTTTTGTAAGAGGAAAATAGGTTGTAACTATAAAAAGTGTGAGAAATTTGTAGAGCTTGTGTATTTAGTCGTGGATGATTTTGGTGCATTTTAAGATTACTACAAAGAATTGTATATCATGGTTGTGGATTATTTTACTTGCATTATTATTAGTTAGTTTCCCTATTAAAGGTGTAACTTTTCCTTCTATTACTAAAAGAAACAATAAGTTTTTAGTCTTTAAATTGATCAAATTGATAATTTCTTCAAAATTATCTAATTTAGCCTAAGAAATCCATAGACTAATAGATGTTCATAGTATCCTTTTAAGATTTACTTTTGATCTATTTCTTCAAGTGTTTTTCCATAATTTTCTTGACCAATTAATGGCTTCTCTTTAAATATTGGGGTTTTAGATGGTGATAATTGAAATAGGTTTCATAGTTGAGATGGATTTGTTTAAAAACTTGAAATGAAGGTAACAAACAATGAAAAAAATAGAATGAATGGATAATGAACTTAGATGTATCACAAGTTGCACTCCATTTTTTCAACAAAACAAGAAGAAATCTTGGTAATTTCCAAATTTGTGCTTCCTACACTTATTGGGGAGGTTTAAGTCATTTGTGTCTTCCTTTCCCTTCTACTATGCTTTTAAATGTAACACACCCAATAGCCTATTTGGGTTCTACTCTTTTATCAAATTGTATTTCTAAGACGCTCTATGATTTCTAATAATTATGCATTTTTATGTGCACAAGCTCTAAAGAAGTTGTCAACAAAGATGTATGTGATTAGTATGGAAATTATGTGAGTACTTGGTGTTTTATTATAAGTTTTAGGATCAAGTTGATATTTAGGGTATTGGTATTATTTGTAATGATCTATTTGTATAAGCTCTTGTAAGGAAATTCTATACTAGAGACATGTTGAAAGACAAATTGAATATAAGTAAGCTATCTACATGTTTATTTTTGGTATCCATTATCCTACTATTATAAAGTTAATTATTGTTATTCTCTATGCTGTTATAAATATTCTCTTCTAAGTGTCATTACAAAGGCAATCTTCTTATTTTTTAGTGGCTCTTTGTTCTCTTTGTTTTTAGTACTGGGAACTATAATAAAATCAGAGGATTTTTAGGGTTGATCATTAGGGTTTAGTGGGTGTTAAGCAATAATATGGTTAATATTCTAACCTCGACCCTCTTTAGAGACAAAATAGCATATATTTGATTTATGGTTAGGTTTGAATATGAGGCTCTTGTTTGAAACTCCAACACTTTAACCATTTAACTACATATTATTTGGTATTTATGTACTTATTGTTTTTATATTGATTTAATGGTATTTGACTAACATCCTTATATATTTATATGTTTTGAGTTTATTACTAATGTTTTGAATTGATTTGTTTTGAGTTTATTACTTATATGTGCATCATGAATATGGTGTCCAAGTTTTCTTGTGGTTGTTTTAAGCTATTATAATTAAATTTCTCTCAAGACATTGGGTGATCAGTTTGAATACTACTAACTCATTTTGACTAGTTAAATTACCATCCATCTTGCAAGTTGTTTTAAATGCAAGGTGTATCAATGCCTTCTAGTGTATTGATAATCATACAAATCTAAAGTATAGTATTAATAAATGTAAAAAAATATAATTTTAAAATCTAAGTATCAACCCCAATGATGTTCAAATATTAGTCTAAGAGATGTAATCAATTTCATCTCAACTTTTAAGTTTGAAAAAAATCATAGAAAAATATTTCAGAATGAAAGAAACTATTGATTCTAGAATTCTTGGTGGGGGCACTCACCAAGGATTTATGTTTTTGGATAATTTGATATTTGATTTTTATCCATGGGCCTAATTTGAATTTAGTGGAACTATTTATACACAAGAGTATGAAGGTGTTAATGGATGGAGCTATTCTTGAATCAACTCTAGAGCTTGTCATTTCCCACAAGGTTTTTTTAATAAAACATGATGTTAAGTTGTAAATATTAGGACTCTATATCGTCTCCAATATGTGAGATTCCCATATGAAGGTTAGTTGGGGAACATAATCTTATCAATGTGTAAGTTTTGAATCCTTGGCCCTTGATGCATTCTCATGGTAAGAACTCATTTTGAAGAAAAAAGGATGACATTGAGGTAGGAAAGACTATCAAACATAATAAAAGCACTAAGACCCTTAATTACATTCAAAACTTGGATATATTTTTGTTCATCGAGTTACACATTATATATGTGTATATAGTATGTTTATTTGTAAGGTAGTACACCCAAGTGACAATTCCAAAACTTGATGAGCAAACTTCTTACAAAAATTAGATATTAATTCAAAACATAAGTTGAAGAAAATGGAAAAGTTAGATGTCAAAGATTTTGCCTCATGTTTAATAGTTTAGGACACTAATTACGTCAGAAACCCAATTGATGACAGTTTAAGAGTAGATTTTGTTATCAAGTATATAGGAATTTCTTAGATAAGCCTATTGTATGTTTGCATCCATTTTACACACTACCTATTTTTATGAATTTTTGGCATATTATCTAATTGCTTCCAATTTCTTGAGTAATTATTTTTATTGTAGTTGGAATGAGACTCATTGTCTAGCATATTTGATTTAGTATCGTATTGATTTATTTTTAGGAACCAATAGTGAGGTCAATTAGTGAACTAGATTCAAAGGCTTTGTGAGGGCTTCTACAATAAATTCAACTATGGGTCAAAAATCATGATTATGAAAGAGTATGAACATATATTATCAAATTTGGTTGTCTTTCTTCTATTCCAATACCACTTTCTTTGTGTAAAATGAAGTAGAGAATAAATTATTTAGATGTTGTGTGTGCAAGTGTCTTCACTATATTTGAATAGTTAACTTTGGGTCTTATATTGCTACTTATTTGTTTTTGTTTTTTTAAGCTTTGATATTATGTATGTTATTTGGCTTAACAATTTTATTTATGAGTTTTTTCTCTATCTTGATAAAGTAAATTAGATTTTTGGGGTGCCATTTTTCTACTTATTCATAAGATCCTCATTAGCCATGAGGATTTACAAAAAAAAAATTGATAAAAATATGTTAGGATTTATATTTAGAAGTTTGAGTTTGACTATATCCTTAATAGTTATATTTTTTTCATTTTCTTTAGGTAGTTTGTGACACAATAATAGATATAACATAGTCCACCATTAACCAATACACTAGGCAATACAAGATAGAATCTATTAAATTTAAAATAATTATATTGAGAACTATTCCACCTATATTGTAAGGTTTGTTGATCCTATTTAACTCTTATTAATGGTTTAAAAAAAAGATGTATATACATTTTCCCTTTCTTTAATTATATTTCCTTTTCAAAATAGATTAAGTGCACAATTATTTATTGGATTCCACACTCTTCTCCTTAGTTTGGTAATCTAAGAATCTCTCATTGTTATAAACCATATCTTAATTTATCAAAATAAAAGCACATGTATAGTAAATAGTTTACAAATTTTGGATATAAAAATATGCAATTGTTTTCTTTTCAACCAAAATATGAATTTTTTAGAATAGATAAAGAAATAATATCAAAATTGGACAAATTTTGGATATAAAAATATGCAATTGTTTTCTTTTCAACCAAAATATGAATTTTTTAGAATAGATAAAGAAATAATATCAAAATTGGACAAATTTTGGATATAAAAATATGCAATTGTTTTCTTTTCAACCAAAATCTGATTTTTTTAGAACAGATAAAGAAATAATATCAAAATTGGAATTAAAATCACATATGTGTTTTATTTTTAAATTTTTTTTTATAAATACAATAAATAAAACCTTCATGAGAAGCTATGGTTGCTAATTTGGACCCTATCCAACAACAACATGGGTGTTGCACTTGGTCAAGAAGTCTTGCAATATCTTGATCATATTTTTTTATATCCACGGGTAGCTCAATCAAGGCTTGAAGCCTTTATAACTCTCGTAGGTTGTAGGTCTTAATGTACAACTATCTAAGATTCCATATGTCTCTTGTATGGTCGACTTATTCTAATTGATAAAATTTTCTTATGTTGACTACACAACTAATGAGCAATTGACTATACAACTCATTAGTAATTAATTACATAATTTATTTAATTATTAGTAAGTGAATTAGTAACTAAATAGTAATTGATGATAGTAATAGGAAAAGACTAACATATTCCTACATAATTGATTTGTACTATTTTTGAATAATAGATATATTCTTTTAGAGCTACTTACTTCTTGATCTTCTTAATACAAATTATGATTATCCAACTTGCTTGAATTGCTTTCTCCTCCTAATAATTTGTAATGGCGTGAATTTGCACCCCTTACAAATTCCACATTTATGTACCCCCTACCTTAGAAAAATTAAATCTGATGATGTGTCCCTCATTTGATTCCCATCCACCTGGCCACTATTTTTTGTGTCGGTGGACGATATTCTATCAAGGACGCTAGCGTGGAATACTATCGTCCTGACATGATTCCTGCCTTTGGAATTTGCAAAGGCATTACAACTCCACAATGGTGATGAAGTGTAACGTTTATGTGCCCTTGACCGACCTCGAATGAATCCTTTTCCTCCAATTTCATCTTCAAATGCCTATCTCATTCATTCATTCATTCCCTCTCTCTTCAATTTCTCTTGATCACATTCACTCTTGGCAACTTTCTTAACAGCATTTTCACAACATTCTCACCTCCACTAAAGCTACAAGTTAGTGTTTTGTGGACTCAATATCTTTGTTGTTGTGGCAACATCGACATTTGCAAGCTTGCAAGCTCACTTCTTCTCCCATTTGCCTTGAGAGCACGTGGTTGAAGGTGACATTGTCCCACTTCTTTCACTTAGCATCATTGTATTGTTTTGTAGCATATTGTTGTTTAGCATAATGCATGTGATACTTTCATTTCAATACTTTCTTTATCATATTTCTCTATCGTTGCTATACTGGTTGTCCGTGGAGGTGGAAACACCAAAGTGGGGGACTGACTGCAGCAATCCTCTATACATAGCCCCAACATTTCCCCGTCACTGTGTGTGTAGGTATTTTATTCGTGTGGAGCTTGCGGGAGGCTGGACTAACCGTAAGTTGGATTTCTACTATCCTTGCCCGTCATTTCATTTATAATCAATCTATCTTCCAAATTAAAGTATTCTTCTTGTTATTCAGCTATCTAGTTGCCTTTTATTTCTATTATTGTATTAAATTGTATTTGTTAGGTTGTTAGTAGGCTTCTTCAATTTTTAGACTGTACTTTACATTGTTGTCTGTACAAATGCTAGTGCCCAACTGAGACACCAACGCACCACACTGTCATCCATTTCCCATGTTGGCGTCCTCTGGTAGTGAGCTACCTAAGTTGTAGTATGGACTCTAGGAATCAACTCACTTGACTTCTTGAACCTTTCAGGTTGATGGAAGGAAAGGGGAAGATCAATTGTCCTTCCTTTTCACCCCATTAAACATCAAACATATCTTAAACAATCCCTTGGCGTGAGGTAGATTAGGGCAGTTGATTGTTCTAGACCCTCCCATGACCTAGGGTCCTGAGCAGTGAGTCCCTCTCCTCTATATTTTGGTGAGCCTGACGTGAACTATTTTGGTTTCATTTTATAGAGTTGAATTAGGAGTCTTCTCTCATGTTCTAGGTGTGTTGTAGGTGTGTGCGTTGTAGGGCACCTAGCCTTGCAACCCAACCTACGAACCCTAGCGGCGTAACTAGAAGAGTCCCCAAACATTGTGAAGCGAAGCCTAAAATAGGTCAATGTCTAATTGTTAGAGCCTTGGGGGCTTCTAAGAAATTCCTTTCTAGTGTTCATAGAAGATGTCTTCTTTCATGCATCTTCCCATCCTGTTCTATGCAACCTGTGAATGGGTCTCCTATTATAACCTTTACCTCATAGGAATGTCGATGAATGCTAATAGAGAACCTTCTCCTCTATACATTCCCACTCGTAATCAGCGAGAATACCGTGACTAGCGTTCTCGTTGAACCTACATGTCAGGTTAACGTTATCACATAAGAGATTATGTTAATAAACTTCTTATATAAGGATGGGTACGATAAATCTAAAAGCACTATACACAAGCATGATGGGATTTTCGTCTCTCCCATCGATTCTATCACCCTTTCAGTCTTGGTTGGGCCTAGAACCATGAATACCCTTTTCGACATTATCCTAGGGTCTGACTTGTTCAAAGTGAAGCTAGGCATTCCTTGGCTAGTTTCCATGAACGCAGTCCCTTTGGTGATCCATAAGTGCTTGAAATTATCCCATGAGGGCTCTGTGAAAATTGTGCATGACACTAGGTAGAAGCCCTTGATGTCACGTGGGGCTTATTCATTAGATCACTTTTGGCCTGCCCCTATTGGTCTGCTTCCTCCAAGGACATACCTATTGTATCGCATTAATGTAAAATACAAGAATGGGGGCATAGCGCCGAAGGTGACCTATCCTCCTTCTCCATATGCTATTCCTGTCAAAGCTTCTATGATAGCACAACATCAAGTTGTCGTTGCCTCTCAGAAGGAGAAGGAGAAGCCCTCTCAGGAGCCTTCTTCATTTGCAGTTCCACCTACTTCTACCTCTCATCCTACTACGATGCCTTCGACTTCCACCTCCATGCATCTCTTGGGGAGTCTAATGGTGCCCACTTGGTGGAAGGCTAAGTGTTAGGTGTTTGACCTTCCTATATTTCCCATGATGCCTCATCCCATTGTATATGGTAAGGGGAAGGGTCCTTATGGAGTAGCCTCTATGTCTCGGCCTTTGCGGCCTCTTATTGTTCCTACCCTAGGGTAGCAAATGGGAAGAGGTTGGCCATTGAGGCGCTTGAGTTTGGTTCTCCACTGATAGTTGTTCTCATCCCTACATCTCTTCCTCCTATTTTTTTCCAGGAGTCACTCCTTCTACCAACAACGATTGTGATGGACACCTCAATGACAGAACATGAGCCTCTTGCTCCTCCTTAGGTTGTAGCTTCCAGCTCTCAAAGCTGAAGAAACTGCCTTGCGCATGAACACAAGCATTAGAGGAAGGCTCTTTCCGTTGAGCAAGCTACTTTGCATATAAGGAGGAAGGGGAGCCAACAACTCCTATTTCAGTGTCTCCTACTGTGTCCTCTTCTACCCCTTCTGCTTCAGCTCCCATCGCCTCGATCTTGCTTTTGGCTCTCCCTATAAGCGTGGATGACCCTCACCCTAAAAGGATGCAAGTTTTCATTGCTCCCTCAGTTGAGCCTCCTCTCTTGATGTCCTGTTTGGACATCCCACCTTTTCCTACGCCCATGGATATGTCGAATACCTTGATGGTGTCCGTTGCAGTTTTCTATGCTTCGTCTATGGGGATCTCGTATCCTTCAATGAAGCACAAGTTGGAGGATGACTCTATTTCTAATGGGGGTCAGAAGAAAGGATCACCTTCTTTAGAAGTTGGTTCTGCATTGGCTTGCATTGTCCTAGTGATAGAGGCAGCCCTGGCATCCCTTGAGTTTGTTAGTGCCCCCAAGTCTTTCAGTGAGGTTAGTAGTGGATCTTGGGTGCCTCCTTCGTCACCCACTTAGTTAACACATGGCACTCCCATCAAGTGCATGTTCAAGTCAAATCGTACCCTAAAAAAGACTTGTTGATGAATATCTGACACAAATCGCACCCGATGAATGCATACTTACACCAACTTGATGTAGGAGGAATATATTGTCAGGTACAAAGAATATTCATTAGATTATGACTACAGACTACATATAACCAATTGTATGGTACAAATTCTGTAATATATGGATTTTTTTGGCAATAAAATATGCAAAAAAACCTTTGATGCCATCAAGACAAAAGTGTTCAATTTCATTGATTTGAGAATTTAAGTCTTTGATCCTTCCAGATGTAATGGAAAGGTCAAATTTGGCCCAACATGTCTTGAAAATTTAGTTACTTCGTGGATTTAGTAACTTAACCCTTGTGGATCATTCAAAACATATCGAAAATTAACAAAATGAAACCTGACTTTATTTAATGCCTTGGATTCAACCGTGAGGTCCTTGAAGCCCCAACATGCACCCAACAAAATATTCAAGCCAAGATGAATTCCTTGAATTTGGTAAAGAATCTCCAACATTGGAGATCTGATACCGTGCAGGAGTAAATTGCGACTCCCACACCCCCAAGAATAGTTGCTAGACCAAAATATCTTCCACAAGAGAGAAAAAGGAAAAAATAGCTTGTTGTATTATGAATTCAAGATTGATACAAATGCACATGAGAGGCCTTTCTTATAAAGGCAAGGTGAGGGATGGGATTAGACAAGATTGTGACTGTAGACATGTAAAATTGACTTAACACCTATCACGTTTTAGAACATCTCAAAATCAACCTAGAATATCTTATAACATCTCAGAATCAACTCAAAAAGTCTTGAAACATCTCAGAATCAACTTAGAACGTCTCAAAACATCTCATAATCAACCCAGAATGTCTCAGAACATCTTAGAATCAACCCAAAATGTCTCAAGACATCTCAAAATCAACCTGGAACATCTCAAAGCATCTCAGAATCAACCCATAACGTCTTAGAACATCTAAGAATCAACCCAAAATGACTCAAAACAACTCAGAGTCAACCCAAAATGTCTCAGAACATCTCAGAATCAACTTGAAACATCTCAGAACATCTTGAAATCAACTTGGAACATCTCAGAACCATCCCGCAACATCACACAACATCAAACAACATATGAAACCCTAATTTCCTCTATTAATTGAATAAAATAACATTATTTAATTAATTCACTTTTTCATCATTTCTGACAAATTAAATAAATTTCATTTATTTAATAAATTCCCGAAACCCTAATTTCCTCTATTAATTGAATAATACAATGTTATTTGATTAATTCATGTTTCATCATTTCGACCAATTAAATAAATTGCATGTATTTAATAAAGTCTTAATCTCACTTTATTTCATTTAGATTAATTAAATAATACCAATTATTTGATTACCTTATTCCCCTAAGTTGATTAAATTATTAAATCATAATAATTTAATTAAGACACTTTTCCTCAAAAATTTGAATAATCAAACCAAACTATTCAAATCAATTATCAAAAAATCAAACACAAAAAGGAATTAATTAATTAAACAAATTAATTCATATTCCTCACCCACTTTCTGATTGAGAAAATCATGGGTTGCTAACTAAGCAATCTAATTTTGCTAACTCAACCATCTAATTCCTAACTAAACCCTGACTGATCAATCTAATTCCTAACTAGCCAATCTATTCCTCAATCACCCAAATTGTGCAATCAACTTTGCATAATCTTCTCATGTCTAAATCCTCTCAACACCTTTTGATCATTGATTTGGATATTCTCCAACGCAGTCCTAATCATCGATTCAAAATCTCTTTTTCTATATAACAAACCTCTCTCCTCACAAATAAGGATTAGAGAATCAACATACGTTGCAACGAAGTGCTGTCACAATCACCATTGATAGAGCTTCAACCTTTTTTGATCAACCAAACATCATTCATCCAACATTTTGCACACGAACTTTGGAGGCTTTGCGGTGACAAGAACAATCCAACATCAAGCGAATACACTTTACTACGGGATGGTAAAGTTGTGCTTATTGCTTGCATTCATTTTGGTAATCATAGGTTTCTTAATGTATATTCAATTAGCTTAGTTTCATTTCGTATGTGTAGGATTAGATTTTAGATTTTATGTGTTTGATCTTAGCTTAGATCCTAATTTCAATCACAGTTTGATCTTGTTTTCGTCTATCATCTTCCCCCTCACATAGTGACATGTTTCTTAATCTTACACTATGAGACAACTATTAAATGGCCTAGGTAACTAACATTAAATAAGAGAAAAATATAAGATAGAATAAGATCTTATCTTGACAACTAATACTTCTAGAATAACACCTAGGACCTAAGTAAACTTAATATGTGAATAAGTCCCCTTTTCTAGAATTAGCTAGGTACAAAACATTTATTCACACCAACAAATAGGACCTAATTAGTTGATTTTGTAAGAGGTTAAAAAGTGATATAAAAACGGGTAAGAGGGACATGGAAAAGAGGAAAAATACCCAGGGGAAGAAAAAACAAAGTGGTCTAATATTAAATGAAAAGGAAACAAATAAGAAATGGGTTATAATGACTCCAAGGAATTATTAATAGGCAGATGAAGACAAAAATAAGGGTCAAAAGAAAGATCAAAAGCAAAGATCACATAAAATATAAAATGTGTACAAAATAGAAGAGAGGGAATAATAGAGTGTGTAATTTTTTTATCTTGTTGATGGTGGTGTTGGGGCTATGGCTAACTCTTTCCCATTTGAGTGCAAATATATGAGTGAAAATATATCATATTTTTTTATCATTGGCATGCATTTGGTCAATGTTTAGGTTACCTTTATGCTACCTAATTTTATCAATCCTACCCTTGTGCATGACACATTTATGTGATCTTGTATATCAACAATTCTTACTTTGTGTCACCTTATTTACAAATGTCACACCCTTCTAGATTGCTCTTCTTGCAAGGTCACAAGAGTAATTTTCCTTTGCTTATTCCACATCATTGAGGCATACCTTTTCTATTCTACACAAAATTTTCCATTCCATATTTGCACTCTACTAATCCCTAGGTCATGAGCTGGTCACTTAACCACACTTCCTATTGTGTGAGAGGTGACTAATCCATATTGAAGATTACAACTCCCTTTTCAATTAGAAACATCTTAATGCACAAAGATAACCATTTTAAAAACAAATCGTGTTTGATTAATGCATGAAATTTATGCAAAGCCTCACCAAGAAAGGTACATGTAGATGTAAAATTATAGCATATAATTATTTATAGCTCCATCACATAATTGTGTATGTGTATCCACACTATTTTTGGTTTCTAAAAACATGTGATATTCTTTTCCATATTTTAAACTCTAGTTTGGTACTTGATCCTCCTCTATTTGACCCATGCTATGAGCTAGTCAAAAGATGTTCTAGTAGTTATACCCACAATTATTCATATAGAGGATCAAATAGTTCTTTCACATGCCACTATATAATATTCATCTTTGTAGGAATATCCTTGCTCACAAATTATACAATCTTACTTGTCCACCAACAATGGATAAGGAGTGTAACTTGCCAAGCTATACTCAAAAAGTGCATGTAGTCTAAGAGGGCCTCCAAAATATAACCAAAATGTTAGCCATCCTCCCTATGCATGTAATGACCTAAGGTCATTTACACTTTATGGATTCACACATACTAGTATCTCATCATCTCACTTGAAGCACATGTAGATTCTGAGAGGGTCTCCAAAATAGAACTAAAATGTTAGCCACCTTCCCTATGCATGCAATGACCTAAGGAAATTTATATAGATTTATACATAATGATATCTCATAGTCTCACTTGAAGCATGCTACGAACTTCACCCTCTAATGTGCCCTACATACTACAACCTACAAACAAACCTTAGAGCTAACTCATACATAGATTGAGAAATATCACACACTTGTATATTGGTCAATATATCATGGATGTGATCTGTATCCCGAAATCATTATAGCCATGGGGTATGTATAGATGTTTTTCCCTTAGCACTACCTTTAGAACAATATTGTCACCTGCATGTTAACAATTAACTATAAATGAATAAAAGTCAAAATATCTACACATGCATCATGTATACCTAAATGTGTTATAAGCTCATGCATTATGTATAACCTTATCTACGTACATGGTGCTAAACCTTTTGCTACCTATTCTATAGATAAGTGTTATGCTTGACATGTTTTATATTGTAAATTACATGATGAGCTTATTTTTAGTTTGAGGCCTATCACCTTGTTGAATATCTCCTACAAGGTTCATGCATTATGTATAACCTTATCTACGTACATGGTGCTAAACCTTTTGCTACCTATTCTATAGATAAGTGTTATGCTTGACATGTTTTATATTGTAAATTACATGATGAGCTTATTTTTAGTTTGAGGCCTATCACCTTGTTGAATATCTCATAGTTTTGACTCTTCACATCCACCATCTTTTACCTAGTATTGTGTGATTTGAGAAAATGAGTTTCATTAAAATTCAACTTTTTGAACAAAATCATTATTATTTAAGAGGGAATAGAGTGACTCATGGATTCTCAATAGTGCATCCTTCTCCTCAAGATTAATTTTGAGAAGGCATACAACCATATGGAGTGGATTTGTATCATTTCCATGCTCAAAGCCCTTAGATTTGGATATTTCTTTATTAGGCCAATGTAACCTCTTATTTATTATGCTTAAACTTTCCTCAATCAATGGCATAGTTTATGAGAGCTTTGGGTTTTTTTCATTCCATCTTCTAGGGTTTCCTCTTTCCCCCTCTTTATATGTATTTGCTCCAAAAGATTTAGGGTACTTGTATCACAAGGGTTCATAGAACTTGGTTAAGGGTATTTCTCTTCTCGACTCCTCCCACCAATAAAACAATGGTCACTTTACAAATGATGCATTTTCACCTTAGTAGAGAATTAAGATGATTTTCAAGATGCTAAGCCACGTTTGAAAGTGTTTTGAAAAGCCATTGGTTCAAATATACAATAGAATAAAACATAGAACTTGCAATGGATAGAGCCCTTTTCTAGTGCCAATCTAGCTTTATAATTTCCATCAGAATTGGGTTGACAAAGGGGAGATGTTCAATTTTCTCAAGATTTCACTCAAGCATTTGAGAGCACAATTTGGTAATATGTCATTCAATGGGTTCATAAGAAGATTTATTTTTAGATTAAAAAACACTCTCATCTATTAATAAGTTATAGGTTTATTCTAATAGTGGCCACACATGCATTTCATTCTTGTTGTTAGGCTTCCTCCAAGTTCACATATGATAGGCTTGCAAACTTTATAAGATATTTGATTTGGGCAGAATGTCAAGCAAACCTATGGTTTGAAATCACCAAGTCACCTCAGACATTTTTATACAACCTTCCTTGAGACAAGGGTGGTAAAGGGATTATTGAAGTGCACTGATAGAGTATTGTGCTATGTGTCGAGTGGGTGGTCTGTGCCATTGAAAGACTAGAATTTTGAAAGTTTTTTCTTAGACATCACATTGGGGTTGGTTCTTCCCATGGAAAGAATTGTTGAAAAGATATTGGGTTCTATTCTCTTAATGCTCATATTAAGATTCACAGCCCTTTTGTGGCTTAAAAGCATTTGGAAGCATTTTGAGGTTTCAAACCTTTGTTGATGTGGGTTGGAGATGGTTTGAATAAATTGGTCTCTCCTTCAATGACTAGAGATTTTGGTGGTCTCCCATCATTAATTCATCTAGGTTGCCTCTTGCAAAGGCTCTTGGTATTAAATATCTTGGACTCTTTTATAAAGGCATTTGAACCATTAGGGATTTAGTATCATCTTAAGACTAGACTCCTTGGCTCACACTTCAATAAAAGTTTAATTTGGTTGTTGCAAACTTTCCCTTTGTCTTGCACTTTCAAGAGCTTAATCCTAATGTTATGTGCACAAGATTAGGTAACAACCTCCAAGACCTTGGTGGAAGGATTGGTAGTGGAAATTAAGAATTACACTCTTGGACTCCTTTATAGAGTTTTGAGTCCTTTCTCGCCCACTCTTAACAAACTTGACAAATGATGCGGGTTAAATTCCTCCTTGTGCACTTAGTTGTAATAAATCTATATATGATTTGGAAAGCTCAAATAAAGCCTAGAAGTTCGCTTTTTAAAAAAAAAATTCTGGTGTCTTATTTATTAGGTGTTGCCACTAGGAGAGAGACTCACCCTAAGTGCCTATCTTGCTATAAAGTGGAGACTTTCAAGCATCTTCAATAAGACTTGCCCTCATACTTAGGATGCCTAGAAGTGGATTCATGGTCTTTGCTCTCCTTTCCATCAAGATTTTTTTTGCATTCTAGAGGATTGCTCTCTTCAGGGATATGACTTTGTGGCCTACTTATATTGCTAGACTTTGGCATTTTTTGAGCGATTCTATCTTATTTCATCTTTAGAAAAGTAAAACTGGCATTATTTTAAATGCTAAAAATATTGAATGTAAATTTTCTCTTTATAAGAAGATTAGTGTAATATTTTTTATTTATTTATAGATGTAGGCATAGGTTGAGAAAGTTGTGTTCGAATTTAAATACCTTTAGGATATCCTCATTCACTGGGGAAACACACCTTGCACCATGAGCAAAGTGCCTCTTAATGGAAATATCGAAACCATCTCGCTTCTTGCACCATGTCAATGGAGTTGTTCTTACAATTGATGCCATTTTCCATTATTACTTGTATAACAGAGAGGATGATTTGCATCTTTGTGTGGAAAAGCTTCTACAAACCTACAAGCCAAGTAGGATAACAGAGTTTCGACTCCATCACCTCGGTAGGGTGTACTAATTTCTATATTTATATATAATTTAAAAGACAAGCAAGGAGACTTCAACTCTCTGCTTGATAAACCATCTCAATAAAGTTGTTAAGAGACGAAATGATCCTCCTTCACTCCTTCCAAAAATTATTGTTTGCACTTAAATTCATTATTGACTTTATACTATTGATATGATATTTTAAGTCTTATTATTTTGGATCATATGTCATGAACCACCTATTAATTATAAATCTTCTAAATGTAATTCTTAACTCTAGATATATATCATTAAAAAATATCCAAATTAAAATATCTTTGTATCTAAAAATCTTTAGATATACAAAGATATTTTAAGAAACCTATTTTAAGACACGTATAAACAAGCGTCAATTCACTGACTGTAAACTCCATTGGAAGGAGGCAATCTGATTTCAATCGAATCATTCACATTAATTGAATTCTAAGTAATGGAGTCATTTGGTCGGTCGGTACGTGGCTTCTCAAGCTTAATACACGTACCCTGCAGAAGAGCCCAGAAATACCCACGTCCCATCAAGAAGCACTCACAAGCTCTCCACCTCATTCACTTCTTGTATCTTCCAAATTTCTACTACACAATTGTAATATAAGACAATCTACAGAATTCTTTTGTTTTTGTACGAGAGCAATGCAGGCGTTGATGGTAAGAGCCTTGTGCAGAACCCCCAAAACAATTCAAAGGCGCACCCATTTCAATCTCACGACAATTTTCCTCATATAGTCCTAATTATATGTTTTCCTCTGCCAAACAGCAGCCTCAGAGTGAAATGGAGAACCAAGTGTTCTTTTCTGGTGAAGAAGACATACAGCAAGGCTACAGGTATGGATATATGTATTTTGCCACTCTTTGATTTCATTGTGTAAAGATATTTGGATATATAGGTATGGATATAGGTATGGCTGAGTAAAGATTTGAATTTGGACAGAGAGGATAAGGTGGAGTCATATGGGATCGTCTATGCTACAAGGTGTTGTGATGAGGGCTACGGTGAAAGGTATGGAGAGAGTGTCAGCAGAAATGGGGCCAAGGAGGACATGACAGTGTTATTTGGGCTTGCCCATGCCACAAGGTGCTCTGGCGAGGGCTACAAGGAAGGTTGTGAAGAGAGCCTAACATTAAGCAACCAAAATGTGGGTAGTGACGATATGGAAAAGTCATTTGGGCTGGCCTATGCCACAAAGTGCTCTGATGAGGGATATGGGGATAGGTATGGAGAGAGCGTCGAAGTTGGGGGGAAGTGTGGAGAGGGTATCAAGGAGTTGGGCAGCCAAAATTTGGAGAAAAAGGATATAGCAAAGTCTTTTGAGCTTGCCTACCCTACAGGGTGCTTTGACAAGGGCTACAATGGAAGGCATGGTGACCCAAAAGTGGATGAGGAAGATATGACAAAGTCATTTGGGCTTGCTTATGCCACACGGTGCTCTGATGAGGGCTATGGAGAAAGGCATGGGGAGAGCATCAAAGTGCTGCGCCACCGAAAGAATACCACTGAAATTGAGACAGGGGGCCATTATTGAGTGCAATTCTCTTGCTATGAAAGTAAGTAATTGTTATCATCAAAATTTAATTTTTGTTTTTCAATATTTTTAGTTTTTATTGTAAAACCATCTATGTTCTTTACGTTCTTCTATCTTGATTAAAATAAAATATGTTATGGCAAACCAAATATCACGATGACTTTCAAGTAGTAGAAACAATCTTCAAGTCTTGAGTATTTGAAAATTTCATTTTATATGGGGGAGGGGCCAATTGTTGGGAACCTTGTGTTAAAAACCTTCTAGTTTAAATATTTATGCTCTGCTTGACAAGTCTACTTTGGTCCTTTGGAGCCATGCTAAGTAAACACATGCATTTGCAGAAACAATAGTAGTATATCTTTGAAGCCAAATTTGCAGAAACAATAGTAGTATATCTTTGAAGCCAAATTTGTAGAAACAATAGTTGCATACCTCTGAAGCCAAATTTACAGAAACAATAAATTTGCAGAAACAATAGTAGTTTACCTCTGAAGCCAAATTTGCAGAAACAATAGTAGTGAAAGCCAAATTTACAGAAACAAGCAGAAACAATAGTAGTGAAGTATACCTCTGAAGCCAAATTTGCAGAAATAATCTTTTTGTCTAAGTAAAGTATCTTAGAGACCGGTCAATTAAACTAATTTGGATTTGTGAGAGAAAACCAAATTCACTTTGGAAGAATAATATGCTTAAGCTAAAATGGAAGGTCCTTTTTAAGGCATTTTAAAGAGGACACTTTGACTACAATGGTAAAAGGGTTGCTTCATTGATATGTAATTTCCTCCAATTACATGTAGGAATTATGAAACCACAAATTTTAGTTGGTGTTCTATTTTGAATTAATCAAAAGATAATTTAATCTAACTACAAAATAGAAAGAAATTCAACTCAAGAACACTAGATTTTCAGCCTAGAAAACCCAAGGATTGGGATAAACCAATTGGTAATGATAATTTTGTGTCTACCAAATCTTATTAGATCCCGTATTTTAAACAAGTACAAAAGAGTAGATACAATAATTAGTTGTTACTATGCTCTCTATCTAGTTGTCAATAGATTTTGTATGGTTGAATTCTCCATTCAATCATTACAGTACTCATACAAGCCTCAAGTATGTTAATTTCCCTTTCCATGTCTTCCCATAGGTGCTAGAAGATCCTATGTATCGAAAGTTCTTTCCTATGTACAAATCATTTCAAAATTTGTTTTTGTATAGTTGAATTCTCCATTCAATCATTACAATACTCATACAAGCCTCTAAGTATGTTAATTTCCCTTTCCATGTCTTCTCATAGGTGCTAGAAGATCCTATGTATCGAAAGTTCTTTCCTAGAATTAGAAGAGAGGTTTGTACAAATCATTTCAAAATTTGTTTCTATTATTAGCATAAAACCACCCCTTTCAATATATTTTTGAACATGGGAACTAGCAATTTCAAAATCAACCCTTGATGTCCAATTAGATAGTTTCACTTTACTAGTTCCTCAAGTAAGTTTCACAATCTACAATTTTGGGAAAACTTCATTTTGTTGGAGAATTTTTTTTCTCAATCCTTATGGATCACACCTCCCTTCTTAGAGAGGCTTTTGGCCCAACAAAAGCTTATTGAGACACTTAAGAGTGAATGAAGAATTCTCCCACTTTCTCCCCGGAGTACTATTTTTCTTTCCTCAATGTTTTCTGTTTGAGTCCAAACTTTCTAAGAGTCATGGATTCTACTTTTGGCTCTCTTTTATTTTTCTATAGCATCACATCCTCTAGAAGTATTTATTGATTATCAAACACCAAGTATTCCAATTAAAACACTTCCTCTTCTTTCTCTTCATCCAAGATGGATGACTCATAGAGGCATATGTATTCATAGTTCAACACTAAATGCATCCTTATGAATGGTAAGTCATGTTTGAATGCATTATCACAAAACATTTCTAAGATGAATGAAACATCCAAGATGGATGACTCAGAGGCATATGTATTCATAGTTCAACACTAAATGCATCCTTATGAATGGTAAGTCATGTTTGAATGCATTATCACAAAACACTTCTAAGATGAATGAAACATATTTAGAGGTAACACCAAGTATTCCAATTAAAACACTTCCTCTTCTTTCTCTTCATCCAAGATGGATGACTCATAGAGGCATATGTATTCATAGTTCAACACTAAATGCATCCTCATGAATGGGTATGTCATGTTTGAATGAATTATCACAAAACACTTCTAAGATGAATGAAACATATTTAGAGGTTTGGTCTTCTTGGATTGTCCTCGTAGCCTCTCTTCGCCTAGGAACAACAATATCTTATCTCCCACCATGATTGCATGCTCCCTTTGATGTTGGTCATGCCTTCTCTTATTGTTTGCCTTGACACTCTTCAATTTTCTCTTTTACTTTATTTTGGATTTGTTCAATCCACATAATGAACTTAGTTTCATTGTTTAACTTTGAATCTTTCCCATCTTGTTCCTTTTGTTGTTCTATGAAAAATTAAGTTTATTTGAATGTAGATAAACCAAACAAGCCTCAAATGACGATTAATTTGTTGAAAAATGGATTTCTCTATTATACGAATACTGAATATAGTGTAAATATTCATCCCAAATCTTGACTACTTCCATTTGGCCATCTATTTGTGGATGGAAGGCCATATTTCTTTTGAGTTTAGTAACCGCCAGTCCCACACATTATACCAAAATTTGCTAGCATACTTGGTGTCTCCATCTCAAATGATGGATGGTAAGCCCAAATTGCACCACACATTAGCTAAAAAATAAAATTCAACTGTTTATTTTCATGTATGTCTTTTTACATGGAATTAGTGGACACATTTTTCTAATTCTATCCATAACCACAAAATGGTAGTCATGACCATGCTTACTCATAGGTAAACATGCTAAAAAATCCACAAAAAACTTGTTTCCATGGTCTTGGGAGGCAAAATACAATCCTTTTTTGTCCACAAAAAACTTGTTTCCATGGTCTTGTGAGGCAAAATACAATCCTTTTTTGTTGTTGTCTAAGATTCACTAGTGCACAAAGATCACAAATTCTAATAAATCTAGGTACTTTCTGAATTTTGTGCCAGTACACAAACCTTTGCAAATTTGTTCGTGTTTTTTGTTGCAGATGTTGTATAGACTGTCATAACATTCAAATATGATGCAAAACTATGATTTAATCAATATATGAAGTTACAGAAGTTTCTGGTTTGTTTAGTGCAATTTTGGTGTTAACTAGCTTGTTGGTTTGTGTTGCAATCTGTGTAATTTTAATGGAAATTTATTGATGTTCTTAGATCTGAAATATATTTGTTTAAATAATTAATTTGGGACATTACAGATGCTAAATAAATTTTCTACCATATAAGAGCATGACTATATTGTCCCACTTATGATATGCACACTTAAATAGAAATCCATTTGTTTAATCCATATATATAGATATAATTGAATGTGATACAATTCAAGGTTATATTACTAATTATATTTATGTTGCAGCATCCAATGTTGGAATCCATAATGAGCAAGTCAGTGGTCCTCCTGTTGATCAACAACCAACCAACCACTCATATGAATGTGAATAATGTACAAGAAGTTATCCTCAATTTTGTTAAAGTTTTTGACTTTTAAAAGGAGGTTTCTTGGTCTTAATTTTAGTTTTACATGTGTATTAATTATAACAGAGTGATAAATACAAAAATCTAAATCTTGAATATGTATCAAGCTATGTAAATTTTGATTAGTAGCAACTGCTTAAATCTATTTGGGGCTGGACAATCCCTAGATTATCCATATTTTGATATGGCATTAGAGGCTTGTATGTTGTAATCTGCTTGTAAACTATTTTGAAAAATATTAAAAAAATACATGTATAGAAAATTCTACATTTACTTGTCCTTCTAATTGTTTAATTTCATTTCTTTTTTTTATCTTAAATGAAGTTTGAACAAATTTTACTATGATTTTTTCCAATGGATTTTCCTCCAAGAATGCTTCTTAAATTCACCTTACCCGTTATCTCCAATACCAAATTTCTTAGCTAGAGATTGCACTAAGCAGCCTAGAAATGACTATTCTTGGTTAGAGCTCTCACTTAAGGGATGGCAGTTCATGAGTTACTTTTCCTTGTTTTCATTTCACATGTTCTTGTTGTTGGTGGATCCAAGTTATTTTTCATTACTATATGTATCCTACCAAGGCAGCTACTTGTGTATTTAAATCACCTTCCTATTACATCAGATATTGATTGCAAGGTAGGAAATCTTTGTCCTTAAAAAAATGACAACTATTATTCACAACTTCTTTCCACCTTTCCCAAATATTAAAAAATTTCATTAGTATAAAAATGATTTATAATTTTTAAGTTTTTTTTTAGAAAATGCTTATAGAATATTAAATCACAATTCAAATGAATTTCCTACTTATTCAATCCAATTAATAGTCTTTTAAGGGGATAAAAATCCAATTAATAGTCTTAAGGGGATAAAATGTCATGAATTTGGAAAATAAAAGCAAAGATACTTGAATTTTATCTTTGAAAACTCTACAGGGAAAAACTAGTTCGTAGTGTTAATTAAATTTCCATCTAATATTATTAATTAGAAATGAACAAGAACTACAACTACCATCTAATGAACAAGAACTACAAGTACTGGGAAAAAAACCTAGTTCGTAGTGATAATTAAATTTCCATCTAATATTATTAATGGGAAAAAAACTAGTTCGTAGTGACGATTAAATTTCCATCTAATATTATTAATTAGAAATGGACAAAGAATTGTTGCACAAATTTTGATTTCTATCCAACATTAATTAGAAATGAATAAGAATCATTGCACTAATTGTTAAGCACCAAAACTCTAATGTCTCCTAAAGTTGATTTTTCCTCACCTCAGTCACTACAACATTCATGCAAGGATTTGACAACATGAGCCATCATCCTCATGCCCATATACGTCTTACTACAACATTCATGCAAGGATTTGATGTCACGAGCCATCATCCCCATGCCCATTTACATGTCTTTGTGCATGCATGCACATGTGTAGGATTTGATGATATGAGTCATCATCGTCATGACCATTTACATGTCTTTGTGCATGCATGCACATGTGTATTATTGGGATGCCATCCTTTACACTAAAAGGTCCCTACATGCCATCCTTTACACTAAAAGGTCCCAAAAGTTGAATGTGTAGGAATTTATGACATGAGCCATCATCCTCATGCCCATTTACATGTCTTTGTGCATGCATGCATGTGTATTATTGGGATGCCATTCTTTACACTAAAAGTCCCAAAAGTTGAATGGAAAGAATACATCAATTTTTCCATATACATGTCTTTGTGCATGCATGCACATGTGTATTGGGATGCCATCCTTTGCACCAAAAGGTCCCAATTTTCTTTTTTTCTTTGTGTTAAGATGAAACCAACCACATGTAGATTGATGGTCTTGAAACTGGGTTTTCAAGAGAACAAGCGGTTTTATAACTTTACCCTATTTTTTTGAGTATTAAGATGAAACCACCTATTTATAGAGATTGATGTTTTTGAAACCAATCACTTCAAGGGAATTAATTTTGAAATTCTCAACAAAGGATTTCAAAGTTTTCAAATTTTCTTAAATAGTGGTTTCGAAATCACCTCATGTATGTTAGGAATTAAGGTGTCTCTAGTATTTTTATTATTTAATTATTTAAAATAAATAAATTAATTTATTTTAAATAGTCTTATATTGGGAATAAGGCATCCCATTTTATGTTGGCAATGGTGTGCTATGTGTCAAATATGTTGAGTTATTGTGAGATGTAATTAAATAGAATACTCGAGGAGATATGAGGCGCACTAGGATCTTACGACACCCAATAAATTAAAGTTAAAGGGGAGTTAAATTGAAATCTTATGATGGATTATGATGCATGCCATAAATATCTTTTTGAGGAGATTATGGAGCCTAATTTGGAGCACCTATTTTGGAGAATGAATTATGTTTTATGACAACTTATAAGGGTTACAATAAATTTGCTATTTTTGGTGGATTTGACCTCCATCATTTGGGGCATTGGAATTTGTGATCCAATTTTGGATGCCACATTTGTAGGTGGTATGTTTCCATTTGATAGCTCCCTATATTGAATCTTCTATAAACTGGTTCTTGGGAGTTTTAGTGTATAGTTTTGTGATAGATGTAATTTGTGAGCCAGAATGTTAGTGAAATGAATCCAGAATTGACTATTGATTATATATCTATAAAGCTTGCTCTTCGAGTGTCATATAAACTATTTTTTTTATTAATATATTAGGCTACTTTAGAGTGGGTTATTTTTTACATTGTGTAATGGTTTTCATTGTTATGTTTCTATATGAGTTTTTACATTTTTATCATTGTTTAGATCAGTTTTAAAGTTTTTTACCTAAATCCTCTCAAGGTTTAGTGTAGGAAGTTTATTTTTCTTCCTTTGCTTCCTTACAATTGATACAAGATCTTGATCACCTTTGATTCTAGTTGTTGAGTTTTCTGGACTAATTTAGATTTGAGTGGGAGCTTTTGTAGAAGACAATTTTATGATCTTATTGCATAAAATAATGATGGAAAGTATATTAGGGAGCATTGAGGTAGATAAATTTACTAGGGATATGAAAGATAAGAGATAAAATATTTATTGGTAGCAGGTTTATGGGGTGTAGTAGATGAAAATATTTCTAGACCTTCTAATGCAATCATAGTTGCACAATATTATATAATGGAATGGAAAGTTAAATGTATTATTAGATTATCCTATCAAATTCTATTATGATAAATGTCCAAGAGGATCCCAATGCTAAGGAATTGTGGCAAAAGTTGGGTGAAATATATCAAGAAAATTCCTTGGTTAAGATTTTTATATGAAATACACTCTATTATGTGAGAATGGAGGAAGAAATTGAACTTAAAGGGTGTTAAAATGGATGAAGAGGATCAATGCTAGAATTTGTTGTGTTCATTGCCTCATTCTTGGGACCACTTGATAATGGTCATTGGGAGTAATTATGTAACTTTTGAAGTTTGTTCATGTTGTTGTTATCTTACTCTTAGAGGAAATGAGGAAGAAATATTCCATTAATACTGTATGCACCCAATTTTGCTCTCTTTTCTACGATTTCCCCTAGGTTTCATTGGATTTATGCGATCCCACCATTTATAACCAATCTGAGATAGTATAAGTGGGTTTTTCATGAGTCAAATTTTGCCTAAGTGTGCCTTGTGTCATCCCATACGTGCTAATAGTTATAAAGAAAGCCAAAATATCAAAGTGATAGGTCTATTGGGGTCATTCCCTAAGTTCATATAAGTTGTTGGAGTTCCAAATTTTTAGGATTTTCCTTCTCATCATACCTTTTCCCTAACTCCTAAGCTCCTAGTCCTTTTCTTTTAAAATTCATTTAAGTATTGTAGGCTAGAGTTTTGGACCATCCCTTACTCAGGTATTTCATTTGGACCTCCCTTGATTCCCAAATCCAAACTTAGTTTTTCTAAGTGCTTTATTAGAGTTGGAGTTGTGGGCTTCCTTATGCTCAAGTACCTTTTCCTTGTCATCCTTGACATCCCAATTCCATGCCTTTCAAAAATTTCCTAAGTATTGTTTGTTGGAATTTTGGTCCTCCCTCTCCCCAAGTATCTACTGTATGGAATACTTGACCCCTAATCCTCAATCCTTCCACTATCTTGAGTACCAATCCCTAGAGTTCCCTCCTCCTTCCTCCTTGTTCTAGATTTCCTCATGAGCCTAGAACCTCAACACAACTCTCGTTTTCCTCAAACTTCTAACCTTTGAGGGAATCCTAGACCTTTGCACTAAAATTCCGTGTAAGGTCCTCCTCAAACTTTGATCCTAGCTTCATTCTACTTTCCTTATCAAAGTGAAATTTTGGGAGAACATTGGACGTTGGCACCAATTTCTAAGTGCCAAGTCAACATCGAATTTTGGTTCCCCTAATTTTCTCCTTCCTACTTCTTGTTTAGATTTTTGTTCTACTCCCAAAGCTCAATATCTTAGTGTGTTTTTTCAGACCTCAAAATCCTAGAGGAACCTTTCATCTCCCATTCATATATGATGTTCTAGGCCCCTCTTGAATCCTAATCCCTAACTCATTCTTCTCAAAGCCCCAAAGCCTCGTGTGAACTATGCACCTCTGCACTTGATCCCCATTCCCTATTTCTTTTCTAAGTGCCAAGTCTACCTTAGAGTTTGGTTCCTACACTTTTCTCATTTTCACCCTCTCTCCTCTCTAGGTCCCCATTCTAATTTTTGTTCCACTCTTATAGCCCAATATTTTAATATGTCATATCAAACCTTGGAATACAAAAGGAGCCTTTCACCTCTCCTTCATATTCAATGTTCTAGGTCCCTCTTGAATCTCGATCCTTGACCCATTTTTTTAAGAGCTCTAGACCCTTGCAAGAACTATGCACCTTTGCACTTGATCCCCATTCTAGGCGTTTCTTCTCATCTCCCAATACCTGATATTTCATTTACGTTTCTTTTGTTAGGATGCAAACTTCTTGTGCACCTTTGGACTTGGTTCCAAGGTCCCTCTTAGACCTAATGTCTCATAATATGACTTTTAGCACTTTGAAATTCTTGGAGCTTGCTCCCCCCTACCATTAATGTTTCTTAGGTTATTGTTAATGATCTGATGTGATGTGACAACCTTCTAGATTAGATTTTCCCACCTAAAAATGACTATTCATCATTATTCACACATTTACAACAACTAAAAAGGGGGAAATATTGATAATGTTTTTAATGCAATAGATGAAGCTCAACAACTATTCCAACAAACTTCTTAGGATATTTCCTATCATTTTAGAAAAGGAAAATATCATATTTATGATGAACATTCCTTACACATTTTCCTAGTACATTCAAGTTGATTTATAGTGTGATTTGTTGCGCGAGTCAAGGAAAATAGTGCCTGGTAAGCATGAGAGTCCTCTACAATGAGTCAATTTTTAGGTTTACATTCATTGTAGACCTTGGATTATCATGAAAAATGAATAAAAGACTTAATTAAACACCATTTTAGAGGATGAAAAAATAGAGAAAGAGAGTAGTTGTACAACTAGTAGTAGATAATATATCATAGGAACCTTAGGGTTTCAATTTCCAGTTTTGGGAATTATACTTTTGGCATTGTATTGATGTAGTTTTGTCCAAAATTTGTAATAAACTATTTGTAGCCTTGAAGGACAAGTGTAATTAGGAGATCCAACATTGTGTGAATGCCTCGAGGAGTATTCTATTTATCTTCTTAATTGGTTCTTGATTAGTTGGTCAACTTGAAGGTTGTAAAATCATTCCAAAGCTTTTGTAATATATCTTCTCAAGACTAATAAAAAAAGTAGGTTTACTTTTGGATTATTAAGTAGACTCATATACAATTCTACATCTATTATTTTTTCATTTTCATGTGTAGAACCTAGTACATATGTGCATTTCAATAAATATAGTCTTCAAGAGTATTTTGATTAAGTTACTCCATTCAATTTCAATTGTTACATGTTTTGTATGAATCCAATACTCTATTCCCACTATATACAAGCAATTGTATGTAATTTTTTCCCTATTCCATCAATTTGACACATTTAAAATAAATTGAATAATATATTCATTTTTAATTATGTTGTTCTTCCTAGCTTCTATGTATAAGTACATAATAAAATTGGGATAGTTATACTAATATTTTAAAATATTTACTTGGTAAGCCCTTTCCTACTATATTAAGGTGTAACCTTGCATATTCAGACTGAACACCTTAGGGAAACCCCACTTAATCTTTCATAACCAAAAGTGAAGTAGGTTTTACCTACCTCAATAATTGGTCCTTAGTTGTCCAACCTAAACATAGGTTTTGTGATTTTATTCCTAGGTTTGACACCCTTGGCGCTTGAGAGATTCCCCATCCTTAGGGATTTTGTACCTATAATAGATAAAAAACAAAGTGGCACTATTGTCGAGGATAATTTTAAATCAACATTCAACTTGGAGACTTAATCAACAAATACATTGTAATTAGGAAAACTAGCCCTTATTTGATAATTTAAAAAAATATTGCTATTATAAAAAATATCTCCTAATTTAAGTGGTGGGGAATCTATCAAGGAAGAACTTAGAAATAATTTGCAATAAAGAGAAGTTGGAAATGGAGAAAGGACAATGATCTAGAAGGAAAAGACAACTTGATGTGATTTTAATTGAAGGATGTGACAAGATGAGTGGAGAGCTAAAATCTAGGTATGTTACCTAAACATGACCCTCAAAGTACTAAATTAGTAGGTAAATCAAGTAGGGGAGGAGCATTAAGGGAAGCATATCAAAACAACTCACATGAATCAATTGACAATAGAGATAGAACTGGTAAGATAACTCTTAGATGATTATAATATACCTGGGAATGAAACAAGTGTTTCTATAAAAAATAGAATTACACCCTTGAATTGCATACTAAAAGAATATACATGAATTTACCTCACCACCATGTCTAACAAATCCAAGGATAAGTCTACATCACAACTCTCCTAGTTCATCCCATGAAACCAAATAGGAGGTGGAAAATCTTTTCTAGGAGGATGATGTAGCTACTTAAATAAAAAATGAGCATAGGAAAAGAAAATTCAATCAATGGATAGATCTAATTGATCTTAGACAAAGCAAGCACGAACTAGAAGCCCAAATTGAGTCATGACAAGATCAACTTTATCAACAAGCCTAGCAAATGAATCAAAATCAAAATATTTCTCAACAGCAAAATATAAATCAAAACAATGCACATAATGTTCGATATCAACATGCATACGATGTGCAACCAAATTAACACTACCATCAACAAAAAAATGTAAGACAAAACATAGGAGATAATCCCCAAAGAAATGCTCATAGGTTCACTCCAGTAAGACAACCATTGGGATTAGAAAGACATAGACAACTTGAGTTTTATGGAATTTCATGATACCTAAGTTTTTGGAAGGGTAACTTGCTGAGAGCTGCCAAAAAATTTACAGACATTCAACTCAAATCTCAGCGAGTTCGAGGTTAAGTTGCTTGGACAGAAAATTTCTCGCGAGTTCCACTAGTACTCAGCCAGTTTTAAATCTATGATTCAAACAATGAAAAAATGAGATGACTCTACTACCCACCTTTCCCGGCCTTCCTACACTCTCCCCAGCACTCCCAAACACAGCCCTCTCTTTAATAGGATAACACTTCATTTTTACTGTTTTCTCTAAAGAATAGGGTGGGAGCTTGCACAGATTGTTTATTTCAAAAGTAGGACGAATTTTCTTCTTTCTAGCAAGTATTATTTTAAGACAGGAAAGTTTAACATATTTAGCCCATGCTTCTCTTGAAATCACTGATATATTCAAAATTCCAACTCATCCTTGAGTTTCTGGAGATAACTGTCATACATAGAATAATTCCTTTCCTACAATGGGACAGATAAACTTTGTGGCAGTCACCGTACGATCAAATTGCTTTCAAGCAAGAGAAGAACTGAACCACAGTATGCATAGATAAAGGGGGTGGTTACAGAGAATAGAGACAACGGTGAAAGTGCCGATGGAAAGAATTAAGCCATATTTCCCATATTTACACCCCATGAATCTTGGATTCCCCAGTGAGTATGCTATGAGTGAGATACCCATGCAGCAGGCATTTTCTGTCTATAGTTTGAAAGGATTCAAGCCTTATGCTCCTGGACGGTATCCATTACAAATCTTCTGTTAAAGAATACCTTTTTTTGGCCTAGTCAATCTGTCCTAAGTTTCCCATATATTTTCTGTTTGTGACTGTGAAGTGTCTCCTACAACGAAAGAATAAATCCTTTTGTCAACCTCAATCCAACTACATCCAGGCATCTTTTTTATCTGTCTATCATTCATCATTTTCCGCAGCGTCTGAATACCATCCCACCTGCCTGCTGCAGCATAGATGTTTGCCAACTGCAGAAATGGCGAGGCATTTTCAGGGTCCAACTCAAAAAGGTGTTCTGCCACACGCTCTCCAAGCTGTACATTATTATGAGCTTTACAGGCACCAAGCAAACATCTCCATATGGTAACATCAGGTTCTATTGGCATTTTTTTGATAAAATCTTCTGCCTTGTCCAGCTGCCCAGCACGACCAAGAAGATCAACCATGCAACCGTAGTGCTCCATTGTAGGTATGATATGGTAGCATTGACTCATAGTATTAAAATAATGCCAAGCTTCATCCACTAAACCAGCATGACAGCATGCAGACAAGATTCCAACAAAGGTAATCTGATTTGGTTTTGTACCAGAGGATTGCATTTGCTTGAAGAGCTCAAGAGCCTCCCTTGCAGAGCCATGCATTGCATATGCTTCAATCATTGCGGTCCAGGAGACCACATCTCTTTGGCGCATTTTGTCAAACACACTGCGTGCATTTTCTATGCTCCCACATTTCGCGTACATGTGTACAAGGGCACTTGCTACAAAGACATTAGACTGAAACCCGCTCTTGGCTATCTGTTCATGTATTTCCTTACCGCGCTCTAGAGCTGTCAAGCTGGCACAAGCTGGGAGAACACTGGAAAATGTCATTACATTTGGTTTCACACTCTCCAGTTGCATTTGGTCAAACAGATTTAGGGCATCTTCCGCATGCCCGTTCTGTGCATATCCTGCAATCATAGTATTCCAAGCTGCAACAATTCGAACTGGAATTACTCCGAACAACTTCATGGCCTCATCCAGAAATCCATTCTGTGCATACACCGTAATCATGGCATTCCACGAAACCAAACTTCTATCAGGCATCCGATTAAAAAGCTCCAAGGCCCGTTCAACATTTCCATTCTGCCCATATCCCGCAATCATCGTCGTCCACGAAACATCGTCTCGCTCAGGCATTTCATCAAAGAGCCTCAGAGCTTTCTCAAAGTGTCCATTATGCACATAACCCGCAATCATTGCATTCCATGACACAACATTTCGTTGAAGCATTTTGTCAAACAGATAGCGTGCATTCTCTAAACTCCCACATTTTGCATACATGTCTACCAGGGCATTTCCAACAAACACATCCAACTGAAACCCGCTGTTAACAATCTCTCCATGAACCTCCTTCAAAACACTATAATTCGTACATGCTGGGAGAATGCTAGAAAAGGTGAAGTGATCGGGTTTAATACACGTCCTTCTCATTTGTTTTAAAAGAGCTAAGGCATCATCAGCATGTTCATGTCTGGTATAAGCTGTAATCATAGCAGTCCATGAAATCACACAAGGATTGGGCATTTGGTTCAAAACTCTCCGACCATCCGCCAAACTCCCGCACTTGGCATACAAGGTGAGCAGATTGTTCCAAAAAAATGTTCCCTCGCATTGAATTCCAGATTGAATGATGTGGGCGTGGACTAGTTTGCCCTGTGGCAGCGCTTTGATGTTCGCACAACCCTGCAAGAGAGAAACATATGCAGTTACACCGACATTATGGTAGTTGGTACTCTGCAAAATATGCAATGCCTCTTTCAATCGTTTCTGCTTACACAATCTTCTGATTTCATCTGAAGTACTAATCCTGGATTGGAAGTGGGTGACACAGAGGTCCAAAGCCATTGAAATCCCATTAGGAGAATAGGTTCCTCAAGCTTAAACTTTGCATGCTATCAAATTTTGTAAATCTTGGGAATTAATTTTAGGGTTTATGTCCAAATCCTCTTACGATGAAGTCCAGATTGAACGGGTAATCAGATAAATCCGCAGGCTGTTGATTGTGAATGGCTTTGGAGAGATTGGTACCAAATAGCCAGGCCATAGCCTGAGAATGTTCTCAGTATATTGAAAACCCATGCTGCTAATTTGGGCTGCAAGCAAGATCCAGCGACTTGTGTGGTATCGATTTAAATTTGAATGCTGCAACTCATAAAAACCCTCCCAACCAGTGAAGAATCCGCCTGGTAATTCATTGGATATAAATTAAATTTGGAGATGGATATTCTCTTACATATTTGAATTGTTTGAGTGCGTGGATTCTGTTAGGATATAAACATTTATGGGTTAATTTTTTTAATTATGTGTTTGTGAAAGATTTTATGTACTTAATATTTGTGATTGGGTTATTTTAAATTGATAAGAACTCAGGAAAGGAATGGTATTCATTTAATTAAATAAATGTATGTAAATTAATGAAAATATATGTATATATAATTGGGATAATAAACTAGACGAAGTATTTTGAAAATTGAAAATTGAATGATATTTAGTTTGCAAGTTGAAGAATAATGTAAAAATGAATAAAGTTTTAAAATCTATTTTGTTGTTAGATTTTGAAATAGTGTTTCTTTATCATATGAAATTATTTAGAATTATGTGTTAGATCTCTATCTTGATAGGGAATAAGTTCATAGGCATGAGATAAAATTGTGATTGTAGATATGTACTTGTGCTTTGTATTCAACTTGGCGATTTGTAGGGCCCTATCTTGTAACTGTGCCTAATGCATAGTCTTATACTTACCATTTTAGAAAATTTGGGTTGGTAGTAATAATAAATACTTTTGTTAGGTTGTTGTACAATTGAATTGTCAACTTATGCATCTTGATCAACCATTTGAGAATGAACAATATAGAAAATAGTAGACAAGCACCTAAATATGTAGATTATTTACTCTTTTTTGTTACATTAAATTGAAGTGTGTCACTATTTGAGTACTCCAATCCTCTAGATTGATGCACTTTTAATATTTTTGGGAGATGATTAGAATGAAGGTACTAAGTGCATTTAAATTTTTTGCACATCAAATTGTGCTAAAAGTATGTTTTGTTGGTTCAAGGAGGGTGGGTTAGACAAATTTAAAATTGAATAGGGACTAGTTCACAACTACAAAATTGTACTTACAACTATGGACTTGTCTTAGAATGAAACACTAGTTAGATTGAGATGGAAAATAGCTAAATGGAGGTAGTTGCATGGATAAGTACAATAATTAGACAAATAAGATGAATGCATAAGGTTGTGTATAAATGGATAGGTAGGATAAATGTAAAGAGCCATGTATGTGAAAATGAATAAAGAAGCTAAAGGAATGGTCCCAACTTTATACAATAGTCTATCATTTATCGCTAGGTACATGTATTAAGACATTACCTCAAAATAGGCATAGAAGTTTAAATGAAGTTGATTATGGAAAACTTCCTATATATTAAATGAATTAGTTGAATTAGAGAGACATGCATGCAAGATCTAACAAATTTAGAAAATGAAAAAAAAATTGCAAATGCAAAAGTATTTGCCACAATGACACATTAATTAACCTAATAAACTCTTTTTGGGAAAAACTCAACATCCAAAAACTTGAATCAATGTATTTGTGGTACCAAATTTGGTTATAATACGTAAATACACTCAAGCCTTCACATGAGAAAAACAATACAAGTATGGAGAATCTTGACATCATAACCTTCTATAAAATTATATAATCATAAAAAAACATATTCATCTCCAAACTTTGAACCAATGAATATTCAGGAAAGAGCATTTAAGGAAAACACCTTTTTCCCAATAATCTCCCACTTGCCAAACACCTTGCAAGAGAAAATGAGGAACACCAACATCTAATTGCTAAGAACCATGAGACCCATTTATTCACTACACTATCTAAACCTCTCATTGCTTACAAGCTTCATCAATGCATCTACAACATTCACCAAAGTGTCAAATTATTTAATTATCACCCTTCCATCCTCCACCATTTTATGAACAAAGTGAAGCTTAACATCTAGAAGCTTCATTCACCCATAAAAATTCAAGTTCTTAACCAAGTTAATGACACTTTGATTGTCATAGTCAATTCAAAATGCTCACTGATTTATTACAATATTCAAACATAATCTATGAAGCCAAATTTCCTTCTTACAAACATGGATAGCTATCATGTACTTTGCCTTTGTAGTGGATAAAATGTCCATAGCCTATCACTTGCTCACCCAACTAATTGCACCCGAAGCAAGTCAAAATCATAACCATTGGTACATCTTCTACTATCCACATCTCTTACCCAATTTGTGTCAATAAACCTTTAGATCTCCAAGTTTTATGAGTTCTCTCTCTTGTAACAAATAGAATACTATGAAGTGCCTCACAAGTACCTAAAGACTCTTATCACTAATATCTGATGCTCTCTACTAAGACTATATCCAATGCTCTCTACTAAGACTATGCCATTGCTAAATCTATTGTGTTTCTAATTGTAGCAAGAATTCTTTTAATATATAAATATGATGTTATGGCCATGTTGCTAACTACAAGTATGAAGCTTGGGTTTCGTCTCTTGTAGAGTATGGTCATGACATTTATACCTTTTCATGTTGTTAAAATACATGTTATGCTTATTATTTTTAATTTATTGGTCAAATTTTCCATATTATATGCAATACATTGTGATTATATATATGAATTACATATATTAATGATAGACATCCAAAAACAAAAAACAAAACATTAAAAATATTTTTTCATTAGAATATAAATATTTCTGATTTTGACCATTCAATAACACCTTCAATTTAAGAGTGATTTTCTTTTTTAATATTTTCAATAGATAGTAAACATGAACCCCTTTATCCTCCTCCAAACTATTTAAATTAATTGAAAAAAACAAAAATTAAAAATAATCCTTTAAAATTCTAAGTTACCAGTTCTTGTCTGAAAAAGAAAAAACTAAAAAATAATAGAGATTACATCAATTGAAACTTGAGCTATAACGCCTCAAAACAAAAGAGGACTCAAACAACTATGTAAAGCAGTCCGCACCAGAGAGAGAGAGTGTCATAATCCAATAACAAACTGTGACAAAAAAAAACAGAACCTTTGTACAATAATCTTGCTGATTTCTTCAGACATGTTTTCCTGATTAATTACAGTAACACTAAGCTGAGCTTGAATGCTAAAAGGTTTCTCCAACCCCTTGTTAATCTTCAGCTGATCCACATTTACCCTGGTATTACATAGACATAACCAATCTCTCAAAGTAGTGAGATAAGCCCAAACATATGAAATCTTCTGTCACGTCAAGGGCTTGCCATAGAAGGATGGTATCAGGCAAATTCATCAGATAAGTCCAAATATATGTAATCTTATGTCACGCCAAAGGCTATGGCATCAGGCAAATTCACTGCAAGCAATTCATGATCGGAAAATTCACTGTCATCAATTTATTGTAAGAAAATTCACTGTCATGACAAATTTACCGCAAGAAAAATTCACCACCAGCAATTCACCACCATGGAAAATTCATCACATGAACATTGAGAACCTCACATAAATGAATAAGTGCTGTCACATCATTCAACATCATTGAAATCAAGGGCTTGCTATAGAAGGATAGATGCTACTGGATATCATCATCAACATTGAGGACCTCACATAAATGAATAAGTGCCGCCACATCATTCAACATCATTGAAATCAAGGACTTGCCATAAAAGGATAAATGCTACTGGATGTCATCATCAACATTGAGGACCTAACATAAATGAATAAGTGCTGTCACATGCCATTCAACATCATTGAAGTCAAGGGCTTGTCATACAAGGATAGATGCTTCTGGATGTCATCATCAACATCGAAGACCTCACATAAATGAATAAGTGGTGCCACATCATTCAACATTATCAATTCAATGATCAAACAATTTATAGAAATTTTACAGTTCACTATACCAAAAATGATAAATATTTATTCTATTTTTATAAAGTAAAATTAACATTTAACTCTTAAACCAAATTATGCTTAAAAATAAGCCTTTACACACCCAAAAAAACAGTTCTATACAAAACAGAAATTAAAAATAGTTTATGGTGTACATACATTTACAGATCTAATCCTGCATGGAAAATAAAAACTTGAATATGAAATCAAATATTGAGATTGAGTTTAAGAAAACGAAAGGTATGGCATCAGACCAGCGAGCGAAATTTGTCTTCAATATGATCAGACAATTATTTCAATGATCATCATAGCCCCCTTTATGTAGTAGTGACAGTATATTTACAGATCTAATCCTGCATGGAAAACAAAAACTTGACTATAAAATCAAATACTGAAATTGAGTTTAAGAAAATGAAAGATATGGCATCAGACCGGCGAGCGAAATTTGTCTTCAGTATGATCAGACAATTATTTCAATGATCATCACAGCCATAACATATCTGTTTGCAATTCACATAGTTTGGTCACAGTATAAATTTCTGCATAAATTTTAATATTAAAAGCTTCTACTATATGACCAGTATTAAATCTAAACTGTACATTAACAGTGAAAACTATTCATTGCTGAAAGCAAAAAGAGATCAAGCAGCTGAAAATCTGATAAATTGCAGAAAATAGTAGGCAACTTAAGAACTGGATGATCAAATGAGATTTGGCTATGTAGCCACTCCCAATCTAGATTTATATATTAGAGGTTTCTTGATGCCCAAGTAAGTTTTGAGATGTGGGGTCCTTTTATTGTTTGTTTGTATGCATCACTACGTAGATTTATATATAATATAGTGTGCAAGCCATTTCTTGATTCGCAAGCAAGTTTAGAGAAATGGGATCTTTAAATTTGTTTATATGTACAAAGATATTGACATATTTGTATGTTAGTCTACAAAATCTGGTTCTAGTAAAATTCACCGTCAGTAATTTACCGACGGAAAATTCACCGTCAACAATTCACTTCGGGAAAATTCACTGTCATGACAAATTCACTTCAAATAAAATTCACCACTAGCAATTCACGGCCACGGAAAATTAACCACATTAAGCAGTGAATTGCTGGTGGTGAATTTTACTTGCAGTGAATTTGTCATGGCTGGTGGTGAATTTTCCCATAGTGAATTTTACTTGCCATGAATTTGCTATATACCTCAAAATCTAAATCAAATAATAAGAAATAATGATTATATTAAGTTCTTCTATGTGTTAGTATTCTAGGGACATTTTTTTAAATTGTAGGTATGCTTGACTTAAAATGTAGTAAGAAGTTTTTAATTGTACTTTTAGTTATAAGTGTGAATAAGAGGATGAGTAAACTAAAAAGGAGGTCGAGTAAACATACTTACCACAACCAATCTTTTATTAGATATTAATAAAAAAATGTCTCTATTACATATTGCTGCTGATCAAATCTTTCAATTAATAAAATTTTATAATCACTTCATTTTCTATAATCCAATAGTACTCTCTTTCTATATATATCTTCTAACCAATAAAATCTTTACAATTACATTTATTTCAACTATGAGAAAATAAGCAAATCACAAAAGTCATTTCATGGTGGTTTATTTTCATAAACATATTTAATCACCCATTTGTCATGGCCAAAACTCTAAAAATTTAATTCTTCTAAAGAAAACCTAATCTACTTAGAATTAAGGAAAGAGTATTTATTAAGGAAAATATTTATATTAATAGTTAAATGGTTAATGATAATTTGTAATTTATTTTGTTAGAAAAAATACTTTTATAATTTTTTTATGAATTTTTTTATGTATAAAAATTATAAATAATTATTTTAGTTTTAAAAAATATATTTAATTGTTAAATTAAATGTATATTATGAATAATTGAAATTAAATATTATTATTATATACTAACTAATTTATTTATCTAATTAAGTAATCTATATAAATAACACCTAAACATATCCTTTTTCAAACATTTATTTTTTCATTAAAAATTCATTTATATTTAACTTATGTTAATAATGCAATATTATAAACATATTAGTGAATTATTATATTAATGTTAATAATATATTTATATAATAAATAACTATATTTAATAATTACTATATTAATAATATTATTAAATATTTTATATGTTAATCTATTTTTTGATGGATGATAAATCTGTCTCTATTATGGTGTGAATAACTTATTTCTTCTTTTATCATCATTGTTATTTATCATTTTCTATATAGAATTATTCATGGGCAGTCTTAGTGGACTTAATCATCATCATTTACATTTTTTATAGAGGCTAGATTTCTTCATATTTTTCATTCCTCTTGTTAAGTTTGATGGTGCCAAGTATGAGATTGTAAGATATAATGAATCAAATTTAGAAAATAGCTTCCTAATATGTCACATAATTTCAAAGCTAGCTGGTTGCCTTCTGATATCATTGTTGTCATTTATAACCATTCATTTTTTGTATATACATCAGCTCGTGAACCATTGTTTCACTTCAAAACGAACTCCCTTCACATGTATAAGTATTGGAAAAAAGAAGGTGTCTCAATCTTTGATTTTTTTTTGCACATTTAATTATTTAATATGGAAATTATATTTCATAATTATCTTATGATTTCCTTGTGAATTGCAATTTGCAATTTCTATAATTTTAGAGGAGTCAAGTTGGAAAGTTGCAATTAGAGGTGGAGTTGTGCATGAAGATAATTTCTATTTCATTTTGAGTTTGCATGGAATGTGAGCTTTGGAGGTGCAGTTATATTTTGGCAAGTGCATCTTTTGCATGTGCAAGTTTAGTGACAATTGACAGTTATAGTATTGCATGTGGCGACAATTGGAAACTTACTGTTATGCATGTGTAATGTTTTTTGGTGTTTCCTTATTGTATCTTCAACCTTTGGCATTCGAATTTAGAATTGTCTAATTAATGCATTGTAAGCTCATATATATTGAGCACTTGTATTTTGGAGTTATATGTTGTTTTATCGAAGTATCGTTATGGTGCCAGAATCACTCCAGAATTGAGAAGTGTGAAGACTCTTGCAAGAGCATAGCTCTACAAATATTATATTGTAACTTGTTTATTGTTGCTGAATAATATAATTGAGTTGTGTTTTGGAGTGTGGGGTTTTTCTCTCAAAAGGGTTTTCTCCATGTAAAATTTTGTGTTATGATTTTTATTGTTTATCTGTTTATGATATGTATGCGTGTCTAAATCTATAACAGTTAAAGGTGTTTAAGAAATTTTTGCATCTCTCTCCTACTTAGATTGGTGTAGGAAGTTGCTTTCACTTATCCAACTTCCTTTCACTTGGTATCAGAGCCTAGCCAACTTTGATTCTATTGTTGGGTTTGAAGGGTTTTTTGAGCCAATTTTTTTTTTAGCGAGAGTAGAATCAAAATGGAGAAGTTTAACGGTTGAAACTTTAAGTGTTGGAACTGTGAAAAATCTTGTCATTTCAAAAAATAGTGCAAGAGAAGAAGAAGGAAAAATAGAGTTTCTTAGATTCTGACTTTGACAAATCCTCCTAGGATGACATAGATGCATTTGTCATAGCCTTGACAACTCACGCATCAAAAGATGTGTGGTTGATAGACTTGAGTGCTTCTTTCCACGTGACCTCTCATAGAGGTTGGTTTTCGAAGTATGAGTACAATGGTGGGAAGGTGTATCTAGGTGATGATTCTCACTCGAAGATCATTGGTCCTGGAAGAGTTAAAATCAGATTCCTTGATGGAAGAGTGTAGGGGATTGATGGTGTCTTGTACATTCCTAGTTTGGCATGAAACCTACTTTTTGTGAGTAGAATAAATGATGAAGGAGTGCAAGTTGTTAAATTTTAAGTGGAGGATGTAAGATGATGAGAGGAATTATGGTGTTGGCTAAGGGTGTCCATACTAGCACCTTGTACAAGCTAGATGCATGCACAGTTTAGTATAATAGTTCTTTTGATACACCAAAGAAGAGATCTTTGGATTCTTCATCCTCATCATCAAATTGTGCAAAGAAGAAGTTTGTAGTAGCTACATCTTGATGGTTGTGCATTTTGGGTACCTAAAGGGTGTTGATTCCATGGAAATGAAGCTTCTTGCAGAGAACATAATGCTATGACACCAATGACTTGGTCACATCAGTGAGGAGGGTCTTAGAACCTTGAAAAATAAGAGCCTTGTCTTGATGATTGTAATCTCGAGTTCAACTTTCGTGAACATTGTGTTTATTGAAAACAACACCATGTTTCTTTTTACTCTAGTTCTCATATAAGTCTTTTGGGGTTTTGGACTATGTTCATGCAAATGTGTTTGGTCCAATGAATGTTCCTTCATTTCCAAAATCTATATATTTTATTTCTTTCATAGATGATTACAGTAGAAGGACATTCATTTATTTTCTTAGATGTAAAGCTGAAGTCTTTAGTTGGTTTAAGGAGTTTAAAGCCTTTGTAAAAATAAGACTAGTAGAAAAATTAAATGCTCGAGGACTTTCAATGGTGGTGAGTTTTGTTCGGCAGAGTTTGACAAGTTCTGTAAATAGAACGAGATTGAGAGACATAGGACAACTTCATTAAGACAAATCCATACACCCCACAATAAAATGGAGTTGTAGAGAGCGTGAACAAGATGTTGATGGAGAGGGCTAGGAGTATGCTAAGTGGTGCTAGCCTTGAGTAGGAGTTTTGGGCTAAAGCGGTAGCCACTACATGTTATTTGATCAATAGGTCTCCTACATTGGCTCTTGTTGAAAAGACACCCATGGAGGTGTGGTTAGTAAAATTCCTTCATTGAGACATCTTAGAGTATTTAGTTGTGAAGCTTACGCTCATGTTCCATTTCAAAAAAGGTTTAAGTTGGAGAACAAGGAAGTTAAATGTATCTTCATCAGCTATGGTATTGGTGTGAAGGGGTACAAGCTTTGGGATCCAGAGGCCCATAAGGTTCTCTATAGCAAAAGTGTAATTTTCAGAGAGATTAAACCTTCCATAGTTGAGTTACTGAAAGAGAAAGAGGAGAAATAGAAGAGGTAGTTCAGATTCCACTTACTTCAATGAAAGATGAACTACATATTCCTATTGAGCCTGATGATGAGGAGAGTTTGATAATATATGAAAGTTTTGAAGAAGAAGAAGAACCTCAACCTCAGAAATTTAGAGGTCTACCAGAGATAGGCCACAACTTGATAGGTTTGGTTATTCACTTGAGAGGTTTGGTTATTCATTGTTGGATTCCAATTGCATTTTTGCTTTGATTGCTAACACTGATGAGCCTAAGACTGTTAGAGAGGCTATGGGTATGAGTGATGTAGATACCTAGATGAAATCCATGGATGAAGAAATGGCTGCATTGAAGAAAAATGATACATGGGATCTAGTACCTTTGCCTGAAGGATTGAAACCCATTGGATGTAAATGGGTGTTCAAGAGGAAATCCAATCCGTATTGTAGTGTTGAGAAGCATAAGGCACAATTGGTCACTAAGGGGTATTCTTAGGTGGAGAAAATTGACTATGGCGAGATTTCCTCTATTGTTGTGAAGTTGACATCTATCTGATTCTTGTTATCACTTGCAACAACATATATGATCTAGAAGTGGAATAGATGGATGTGAAGATGAAATTCCTTCATGGTGACTTGGAGGAAGAAATTTATATGTCATAGCTAGAGCATTTTGTGGTTAAAGGTTAAGAACATTTGGTATGCAAGTTGATAGTCTTTGTATGGTCTTAAGTAATCTCTTAGGATGTGGTACCAAAAATTTGACACCTTTGTGTTGAGTTTTGGATTTATGAGATCTAAATATGACCATTGTGTTTATTACAAATCTGATAATGGTTGCATTCTCATAATTGCATTGTACGTAGATGATATGTTGTTTTTTGGGAATGGTAAAGTTTGATTTCAAATTTGTAGTCTCAGTTGTCAACATAGTTTAAGATGAAGGATCTAGGTGCAACAAGGTATATTCTGGGGATAGAGATCAAAAGAGACAAAGAGCTAACAAAAAGCTTTGGTTAAGTGAGAGGAAGTATGTGAATTTAGTGTTGGGGAGATTCATTGTGACAACTTGTAGGCCTAGTTAGTTGTTCCTATAATGCATGAGACAAAGCTCTCTATGGAGGATTATCCAAAATCTCCTACTGAGATGGAGGACATGAAAAGAGTACCATATTTGAGTGTTGTTGGAAGTTTGATGTATGCTATGGTCTGTACAAGGCTAGACATTGCCCAAGTAGTGGGAGTCCTTAGTCGATTTATGGCTAATCCTAGATGGGTACATTGGGATGTAGTTAAGAGAGTGTTCATATACTTGTGGGGTACTTTCGAGTATGCAATATTTTTTCATGGTTATCCTATTAGACCTCAACATTCAATTTGTATTCATGGTTTGTGGATTTTGATTGGGCAAGAGATATTGACAATAAAAGATCCACTAGCGTAGATTTATTCATGATGTTTGGTGGTGCCCTTAGTTGGATGAGTAATTGGAAGGTTGTAGTCGCTTTGTCTACAATCTAGATGTAGAGTTCATGGTAGCTACTCATGCTTGCAAAGAATCCATTTGGCTTAAGCTTTTATGTTCTAATATTGGTTTTGATGTAGGAAAAATTACTATCTGTTGCGACAATAAAAGTGCCATTTGATTGGAAAAGAATCCTACTTTCCATGCCATAACAAAGCATATTGATGTTCAATATCATTTTATTCATGATATGGTCGAAGATGTAAAGGTGAAGTTGGAGAAGGTTGACACCTTGAAGAATGTTGTAGATGCATTTGCAAAACCAATGAGCATAAAGAAGTTCAGATGGTGTTAAGAGTCTATTGGCTTCATGACCTCTAGCAGTTAAATCTTGTTACTTCCATTGATTCTTCAAAGGTGTTTGACAAGTAGGAGAATGTTGTGAAAAAGGTGTCTCAACTTTTTATTTTTTTCTGTAGTATGTTTAATTATTTAATATGGAAGTATATTTGATAATTATCTCATGATTTCCTTGTGAGTTACAACTTGCAGTTTCTATTTTTAAGGAGTCAAGTTGGAAAGTTGCAATTATAGGTGGAGTTGTGCATGAAGGTAATTTATATTTCATGTTGAGTTTGTATGGAATGTGAGCTTTGAAGGTGTAGTTATATTTTGGTAAGTGCATCTTTTACATGTGGAGGTTTAGTGACAATTGGTTGTTGCAATATTGCATGTGGTGACATTTGAAAACTTACCATTATGCATATGTAGTTTTTTTTAGCACTTTTCATGTTGCATCTTCAATATTTGGAATTCAATTTTAGAATTTCCTAACTAATGCATTGTAAGCTCATATATATTGAGCACTTGTATTTTGGAGTTGTATGTTGTTTTATTGAAGTATCGTTATGCTGTGAAAATTACTCCAAAATTGAGAAGAAGTGTGAAGACTCCTGCAAGAGCATGTCTTTGCAATTATATTGTTTATTGTTGCTAAATAATAGAATTGAGTTGTGTTTTGGAGTGTGGGGTATTTTCTCTTGAAAGGGTTTTTCCCATGTAAACTTTTGTGTTATGATTTTCATTATTTATTTGTTTATGATATGTATGTGTGTCTAAATCTATAATAGCTAAAGGTGTTTAAGATTTTTTTGCATCTCTCTCCTACCTAGATTGGTGTAGGAAGCTGCTTCTACTTGCCCGACTTTCTTTCAATAATGGGATGTATCCAGTTGAGCAATGCTTGTAATATGAACCTTAGAGAATAACAATTGAACATAAATGATATACACTAGAAGGATTTTCCAAGCCCATTCAGTAGGAAGAATGTCTTTATTTGCACCATAATTGGGCACACATAGTCTTCATCACACTATTACAGTGGCCATTATTATTTGAAATTGAAATTTCTATGGATGATTTTGTTTTTAATTCATTTTTTTCTATATTCCCATCACAATATGTTATCCAAATGTCAATGGTCAGGATCTGTTATTAGGCCGAGCCTTAATTTGGTGTTTTTGTGTACATGAAAATGCTGACATCTAAGTCTTGTGGTTGTAAGTTACGTCTCTAGACATAATACAAATCCCAATCTTTAATATTTTATATTTTAGATGAAGGTGTAAATCACACAATACACAACAACACAAATTTACACATGAAAATATGAAATTTTTATTGAAAATATTATTGTTTACATGACATAAATATTAAATGAAACATAGGATTAAATATTTAATAGGTTGTAACATATTACATCTTCATTCCTAGGTTTTTGGAGCTTTTTTTCTACTTTGTATCTTCAAATTTGCTTACGTTTTTTCCTTTCCCTCCTTTCTCATTGTTTGACAAAAATTTAGGAAAATATACTACAATCATAAAAAATAACCATATGACTATTAGATTCAAGCAAACCAATTCCAATCTATCATTAAAGAACGAATAAATGCAAGAAACATGAAAGATAAATCAAATCATATACCTTTTCTCACATCAAACATTGAATCACCTCCATTGTCTTTCTCAATTTTGCTTTGTAAGCTATTTTGCTCTTAGATTTTATGTGTGCACAATTACAATAAGCTCAAATGAATATGATCACAATTACAATACGCTCAAATGTTCATATGATATAAAAATATTGAAGATCATGGTTCGATTGCAAATGAGGTTGAAGATTTATTTTTATAGAAAATTCAAGTTTGATGGACAGTCAAGATTTAAGGACTGAAAAGATTGATGGTGTAGAATTGATGAGAGGAATTGATTGATATGTTAACTGGCTGCATGATTTAGTGAATCGAGTGTATGAATTAGTCAGTTGATTGCATGATTTAGCTAAGAGAACTAATTATGGAGATAACTCAAACTGATTATTAGTGAACAAGTTTGATTGTTTAGTAGATTGAAATTGATTGATTTTTTGATTGAGATTAAGTCTTAGTCAGAGATGAGTTGGAAATGCATGAGATTTAATAATTAATTAAAGGCATGTGCAAATGGAATAAAATAAATAAAATAAATAATTTTATTTATTTATGGAGAATGGACAATGTTGAAGAATTAAAGGACAATTAAATAATTAAAGTAATTATTTAATTTAAGAAAGGGATAATGGATAATTAAATAAATAATAATAATAATTTATTTAATTACTTTAGAAGAATAATGGTAATATGACTTAGTTAAATAAATAGCAGAATATGAATTTGATAATAAATAAAAAATTGACAATTATTTAATCATATAGATAAGACACAAATTAGTGTAAAAGTGTTGCTTACAGGTTAGGATAATTTTTAGCATCTACATTTTCCCCTCTGAGATAATGTGATTTTGAGTGTTGTTTCAAAGAAAAATTAAGAAAATTTTGCTCAAGACTTGCCCTAGTGTGTCCTGGTGATAGCGGGATAGTGTGGTGCCCCCTCGAGAAATTTGGTGAAAATTTTGGAAAACAAGCCAAATCTATTGATAAGTCGATTTAATGTGTTTAGATGAGATGACTATGAAAAATTATAGTTGCAGGGAAATTAGGTTATCAGTGGTAGTAGTAGGGTGACGTGGGTGGTGTATGTAGTGCAAAATTGGGGTCCATTAGGGCATTACAACTCTATATATAGGCCATTGGTGGGGAAATAATCCTCATTTGTGCATATTGCTTTTGAGATTTGGAGAGGAGTGTAGTGAGCTAGAGGAGACTTGGTGCGAAACTATGGTGGGGATTCTAAAGAGCACCATCGAGGAGCATGAGTAAGAATCTATAGGAAACCAATAGATTCAAGAGACACACACTAGTAGAATTTGGCAAATAAATGATTGCGTGACTAAAATTTTTAGTCACATGACTAAATTCTACTAATTTTTTGCAGTCATAGCTACAAATGACTAAATAAATGACTAATTTGATCATGGGGTAAAAAACAAAACTAAATAATTAGTCACACAAATAAAAATGACTAAATAATTAGTCACACAAATAATTCAATCATGCAATCATGTTAGATAACATATAATTCTACTAGTGATTCAATAAGAGTTATGGTACATATAATACATATATATATTATCAATTATTTCAATCCATTTGAATAGATCATTCAAAGAATCAAGAATCAATAGTGCTATTCCCATAGTCCACCATGATGGGGTCTGAGAGGAAGCATGTTAAGGAGCTCTAACTTCACCACATCCAAGCCCAAGAGTGCGAAGTATGTTAGGGAGCCATAATCTAGATTTGTCTAAATTTATTTCATTCCATTATTTAGCACTTATTATTAATTGTTTAAACTAGCCACATGCATCTAGAATTTGTAGCACATCCATGCACAAACACATACTCTCCAACATATTAACATACATATAGTTTTCTATCAACGCGATCCTTGAACCTCCTTTGGGTGCAAGTGTTAGTATATATTCCTCTCTTTATATAGAATTGTCTCCCCATCTATCTCTCTTTCTTTTTCCTAATCTCTCCAAAGATCAATTAAACTATAAGATTTTTAATACATTAATTTAATTTGTTCTATATAAGAATATATTAATTATTAATTATAATAATTTTATATTTATATTTAATATTTTTAATTATAGAATACAATATATAATAATATAGTTCCTATATATACTATTAAATATAATAATAAATATAATTATATTATATATAATTTAATCTATATTACTATTATATTAAATATATTAAATATATATAATATATTAATTATATTTTATATTATAGTTATTAAATTAATTTTTTATGATTAAACGAATCTTAGTCATTCATAATTTTTTGTGATTTTTTTGGTTGCTTTTCGCAATTTTTTGCTGCTTTTCCTGCTAGTATTGGTTCCCGCTCCTCCAAACTCTTCCTCGCTAGTATTGACCTTTCACTTCTCCAATTTGGCAAGTTGTAGCTTGAAAATAAGGTTTTGTCGAGGGTTTTAGAGTACCTATCTCTAGTGACGACTATGGACTGCATTGTATTTGATGTTGTTGATGCCATTTCAAGGTTTTCTTTGTTCAAACTCAAGAATCTAAGTAAGCCCTAAAACCCTGATATTTTTAAATTTCATTTACTGTGAATAGAGTGAAGCAAAAATTTATGGTGTAATTATTAAGGTTTAAGCACATTTCGTTTACTTAAACCCTAATAATTAAATCTAAGTAAGCCCTTAAACCCTGATATTTTCAAATTTCGTTTATTGTAAATTTAGATTGAAGCAACAATTTATGGGTGTAATTATTAGGGTTTAAGCAAGTTTCATTTACTGTGGATAGATTAAAGGTTGAGGATTTGGGATTTACACCCACTAGTTGCATTTGTTTAAATTTTTCTAAGGACTTTTCATAAAAACCCATTTTGAACATATTCTTTAATCACGACATTCCATGCTATCACATTTCCTTGAGGCATTTTTGGAAACAATTCGCTTGCCTTGTCTATGCTTCCACATTTTCATGTATGTCTAGTAGGGCACTTGTAACTACAAAACATGACAAAAAAAGTCCCTGCTATTATGCTTTGATGGATGTCCCTTTGTTATGATTTCTAGTGAGAATGTTTTGTGGGCATATTGCTTTTTTGGACTGCTATAAGCAATTGTTTTTTCTTTTGAGCCCTTTGTACTGCTTGTGTTTTCTAGCTCTATGTACCATTTGTGTTTTCTAACCTTTGCTTAATGTGTTATGGAGGAATGATGTTGTAGTGGGGATTCTTTATTTATATTGTGAAATTTGGCTTTACACTTGCCAATTGCATATGCTTGAGAGTTTGTAAGGGATTATCAAAAAGTCCATTTTTTGTATATCCTACAATCAATGCATCCCATGAGATGCAATCTCTTTGAGGCATTGTATCAAATAGAACGTGCCCTGTCTATGGTTCCACATTTTGCATATATGTCTACTAGGGCAGTTGCAACTATCACATCTGACAAAAACCCCCTTCCATTACGCTTTGATGGATGTTCATAACCTACTCCAAAGATCCTGTTTTGACCAAGGCAGGGAGAGAGGTGGTCGAGTCTACTTTATGCATGCCAATTGCATTTTCTTGAAAGTTTCTAATACTTTTCAACAAATCCATTTTTTGCATTTTTGCAATCATTACAGGCCATCAGACCACATTTCTACTTTTAGGTATATTGTCAAACAATTTGTGTGCCTTGTCTATGCTTCCCATTTTTCTTACATATCTACAAGGGTAGTTGTAAGTACATAACATCAAAAATAAATTCTCTATCCTTTATGTTTTGATGTGTGCCCATACCCTCTTCCAAAGCTCCCATTTTGGCAAGGTAGTGGAATTTGGCTTGACACTACCAATTGCAATTACTTGAAGCTCTGTTAAGGCCTTCCATAGTTACTCCCACTTAATTATTTGGGCTTTAAATTTGTTTAATTTTATTTTTTAAGTCGAGATAGTGAATGGCTTCACTTGACATGTTATAGAATGATGTTGTAGGGGCACTTCGAGAATATTGTCTTATGCTCTAATGAATGATACATGTCCTTGCTCTGTCTTCTTATCATTTTTTTCCAATGTGAAATGTCTTGTATTAAAACAATACACAAATTAGTAAAAGACATGTTTAATGAAGCACCATGTGGTACTATCTGGAAGAAACAAATTTAGATCATTGGAGGATTAGAAGTTATGTGTGTAGAATGTACATGAATCAAATTTCCAAGATTTCTTGTTCACAAAAAGAGAGCTTTGCCTAAAGAAATTTCATTACACAGATATAATAAGAGACATTTAAAATTGTAATCTATTAGATTTATAATCTATCTGTTAAGTCACTATTTTCCAAGCCGACTTTGGAGGATGGAGGGATTCCAAAGAGATCTTATGATTTGTAACTTTATAATCAATTCCCACATATCCAAAATTTGCAATTGAAAATTGTTTTCAGCTTAAAACAACAAAAAAATAATGCCTGCTAGGTAAACCCACAAAACTGGTTTACAATTCTAGTGAGGAAGGAAAATTGCAAAAAATGCCCCCATGGAAAAAAAATTGGTTTTTGGGGGTTCGAACGAACATTTGGTTCGAGCGAACCCAAAGGGGGTTTGCTAGAACCCCCCTTCGAGTGAACCTATTAAATGCTGGGTCCTACCATTCTCGGGAAAAAACCAAAAGGAAAGCTTTGTGGAAAGGGGGTTCACTCGAACCCTGGTTCGAGTGAACCCAAGTTCGAGTGAACCTCCAAGGGGGGTTCGCTCGAACCCCCCCTTCTCTTCCTTTGGAACCAAAAATCTCTAAAATTTTTCCCTTAAAAGCTTGAGTTGAGGATGAAAATGGAGGATACTTCACAAACCCAATTGGATGATGGTAATCCTCAGAACGAGCTATCCAATGAATATAATTTTAATATGTTTTAGTTTTATTATGTATTTGTTTTTTAGTTTGATTAAACATAGGTTTTTTACTGAAAATTAAGCTCTTTGTTCTGCACAAGTGGAAAAATAGGAAATTATCAATTTTTTTTTGAAGAATATTAGTGCACTACATATTGATGTCCTTGATCCATAAAAAAAAAAAATGAACTTTGATACATACAAAAAAAGTTATGTTGTATATGGTCCGCCTATGTCTGAATTGTAATTGGTTTGACTTCGAAACTTGATTAAGGAAAAAATATTCAATGAAATGCTATGAAACCAATTATGTGCACTAGATATCGTAGTTACAAATCTAAATTCAAAAAATTAGAATTTTATCCTTCATGGAAAAAAAGTTGTGTTAGGTGAGGTCACTCCTTAAAAATGGTGTTTACTAAAAAACTAGTTTTCAAAGGAGATGGAAAAAGAAGTGTAATTTTATTCCAAAATTTTTGAAAAAAATATATTTAGAATCTACAAAAAAAATGTCACAAATCACTAGTTTGCACCATCTTCAAATTCCTCACTGTTTAGCTGCTATAGGTGCTCGAAAGTGAAGATTTAGTTAGAAAAAATTAGTTCAGTGTCCAGTTTGACCAAAAATTGTAAACCAGTATTGTGGGATCACCCTGCTAGATAATTTGATTGTAGGAATATATATAATTATTTATATATTCTATATTTCTAAGGATTATGAAATGAAATTGAGGATTGGTTCTTTCTTTTTTGTTTGTAGTCTAAGGTTTCTACTATCACTTTCATGGTGCTTGCTACTGGGGTAGTTGGGTTAACACTGAATGTTCTACTTTGGATATGACACTTTTTTTCACAATGTCAAATTCCATGTTTGTTTACTTCTTAAAAAGTTGTAATTTTTTCTTATTTCCAATATTCTAGAATGTAGCTAGGTTTCTTATTGTATTGAGAGAATGTTAAATTATTTTGATGGTTTATATTAATACATTCAGGGTGGACACATCAATTTTTCTTAATGCCTTGGCCTTCTGGGATACTGTCCATTTCCTCAGGATGTTGAAGTTCTTGTTTGTATGCTAAAGAATAGGACCTTATACTTAAAATCATTGTAGTGTTTATTACTTTAGCTTGGAGCTCATGGGATCCTTATCCATTTATGAGTGGGGTTGTTGCACCAAGTAGGAAAGTACTTGCTCTTTTATCCTATTTTTCATCTTCATATTTTGGTTGACTTCCTAATCTTTGCTATAGATTAAGGAAGCTGATGAGACATTTCAAAGAAAATTTTGCATAAGCTATTGTTTCTAGCTTGATAGATCTCATCAAGGGTTATATCTACACAAGTTCTCAGGATATAGTGCTAGGAAATACAAGTTTTGATGTTGCTACACTGCTTTGGTGTTTTGATTTTATGAGTTGGTTTATCTTCATCAACTCCCAAATTTATTGGAGACTGACTATTAAATGGTGTCACAAATTCAACTTGGATATGAATTCTAGTATTATTCATTTTTATATCGCGATGGCATGCACATTTTTATTAACTAAATACTTTGCATGTAACCTTGTAATTATGTTCTAAGTTGTTATTCTCTTCCAAAATTGTTTTTTTTTTATCATTTGCATTAAAATGGATAGTTTGTTACATAGCATCAAACTAAAGAGTTACTTAGTTCTTTTAATTCATTGAGTTCTCCTCCTTGATTCAATTGTGGTATTATTCAATATTCAAAATGTGGTATTTCCATAGATCCTACTATTTGTAGTGTCCTACTATATGCTTGATGCAAATTTGTTTTCACAGTCCATACCTTCAAAGTTCTGTAGGCTATAAATCTACAGATATGAAGGGCACAGTATCCACATTATGTTGTTTAATATAATCTTGATTGAGAGTTGTTGTTGTTTGAGTAGACATAACCTTTCTCCACCATTCGCATTATTAAACCCTAGAAACCTATGACTGATTACCATGGAAGCAGAAAATGTTTTATTTATCATTAATGTATTAGTTGCCTGAATTTCATTTGGATTAACAAATCATTGGTCCCACCATTCTTCTAAACCACACAGATAATTTTAGTAACTTGTATAAGTTTAATTTTCATTACAAGTATTTCTTGATTACAATGAAAGCAAACTTTAGAAGAATAATTATTACCCAGTCTTGACCCAAACATTTACTGAAGTTTTGAGTTGTTGAATTGGGAATTCCAATATTTTAGGGACCATGTCACATGGGTGCTCCTTCTCCTTTGTATGCTTAAAATATGCTCCTCCTATTTGCATTTTATTTCTTGTCTCAATAATTTGTGCTATTTCCATGTGCATTGACCAATAATATATTTCAAGCTTTATGGGACTATGAACTGTTTTCTTTCTTATATTTTAATCTTACTCAACTGGAGTAGGAAATGGAGAATCCTCTAGTTTTGATACATGAAAAGAAAGTGGCAAGCTTGCAAGTAGTAGTTCGAGTGATGGAGCTAGTACTAGAGGTGAGTTATATTTTAAGAGCATACGATTTGTTGTATCTATGATTGATTTATGATTCCTACAATATCTATCTAGATGTTTAGTTAATGCTTTTATTACAGACAAATAAAATAGTTTCTTGTTTCATTTATCACATAAACAAAGGCCTCTTTTGATTGTAGCAGAGGATGTAGAGAGTGAAGCATTGACTACTTTGATCTTTGAAATTGATGAATATTTTACTAAATTGATAATGTTTGAAGTTTCCTTTTCTTTCTTAGATGTTGAGTCTAATTAACAAGTTTAATGTTGTGTTGTAACTTGTAGGTGAGTATGTCAATATGATAAAGGCTGGCATTTTCGATCCTCTAAAAGTTATCAGAATTGCATTAGCTGATGCAACAAGGTAAAACTATTTATCTTTATTATAATTAGAGGAACTTACAATGACAATATCTGATAAAAGTCCACTTCCAAATATGCTTTTGATGGATGTTCATATCCTCATCCAAAGCTCCAATTCACACACAAGAAGGAAGGATGCTTCCAAAGTTTGAGAGTTGGGATCTACACCCACTAGTTACATTTTCTTAAAATTTTCTAAGGACTTTTCAAAAAAACCCATTTTGAACATATTCTTTAATTATGACATTCCATGATATCACATTTCTTTGCTCGACATTTTTTGAAATAGTTTGTTTTCCTTGTCTTTGTTTCCACATTTTCATGTATGTCTAGCAGGGCACTTGTAACTACAACATATGACAAAAAAATCCTTGCTATTATGCTTTGATGGATCTGTCCTTTCATTATTACTAGATATCTAATGTAGTGCACATTATTATAGTGCAAGCCTATTTTTTAGATTGTTTCATTTAGTGTCACCAATATTCTCCACAAGAACATTGTCCATTTATTGTGGCTGCAAGAGGAGTTTCAAATATCTTTCTTCATAGGCTTGCTGAAAACATTCAAGATGCATATGCTGAAGCTACTAGCATTATAGAGAAAGTTTGCATATGGTTGATTTCCTTTACATTATCTTCACTTGCTTGTAATTTCATGACCAAGTATGTGTTAAGAAAAGTTCTTGTACTATGTACATTGTATATTATAGGTTTTGCTTTTAATCTCATGACCTGATATTTTTGTAGCATTAAGTCAGGAAAATGAACTGGTGTTTGGATGTTATAGTTCAAATCAACCAATCTTTCATCAATAATACCAAATGCAATTGCATAAGCCATTGATCTGATGAATGTAAGTCATTGTTTTAATACCCTAATTTTTAATTAGATTTGTCTTTACATAGGAATGGACTCATGTATGCTATACTAACCCGATGAAAACCATTGTAGTCTCTTCTATCATGGGATCCAGTTGAGAGGCCAACTGCAGTTTAATGTCTTCAACATCCTTTCTTCCTGGTTCATTTTTAATTTTTTTTTAGTACTATGCAGTTCTATATTTTTCTTGTTTCTATTTTATGACTACGTGGTAAATGGAAGTCTTTGGGACATCCTACATGGTGAGAAAATGATGTTATGTAGAAACATGATAGATTTATGAAATATGAGTCCAATCGATATTTCTACCCTATGATCAAAATAGATTGAGGAGAACCTAACAAGCATTTTAAATTTTTGTGTAGGCACATGAAAGAAGATTAAATTAGATTAGGATACTCATCTAAAGATAGCTTATAGTGCTACAAAAGGATTAACATATCTTCATCATGGCTGTAACCTATGCTTTGTTTGAACAAGGATGTAAAGGTATCTAACATTCTTTTAGATGACAACTTTGAAGCACATTTGTTAGAATTTGGCATTGCCAATTGCATTTCCTTGGCCAAAACTCACACCTCCACCTATGTTATGGGTACTATTGGTTACATTGACCTTGAATATTCAAGAACCTCAAGGCTTAATGAGAAATATGATGTTTAGTACTATGTCATTGTTGTTCTGGAGTTGCCGTTAGGGAGGAAAGTTGTGGACAATGACTCAAATTTATTTTAGTTGGTAGGATTCATGATTGGTGATAAAGAAACCAACAAGACATGAAGATGAAGAGGTAAATGATCAAATTTCTTAAGGGGTAGTTTAATGGTAAGAGAAACAATGAAGTCATAGTTAACATGGTCATAGGATGACAATAATTAGAATGAGGACAGCCTACAGATAATTGGAGCTTTATCACAATCATAGAATTAAAGTTCCTTTACAAGGATGTACCATGTAGTTATGCATTACAAGGGTAAGGGGGGTATGTGCAGGATCATTATGGAAAAAATAGGCCCTTAAGTGGCAAAAATTCTGAAAAATCAGAGTTAGGCAACTTGACATAAAAATTTGAATAAGTTATCTATATTATTTCAAAAATACATAGGAATAGAATCTATAGAAAATTGAGTTTAGTTTCTAAACTACTAGGTTTATTTTAAAGAAAAAAAATCTATTTGGTGAAAATTCTAAATTTCAATGTAGTAGTACTTAAATTTTAGGGAAAAAATAAGAAGTAGGTGTCTGTCTGACCACCCTAACCACAATAAAATGATAATATTTTTTTATAATATTTTAGACATAAGTAGAGGACTCATGTCCGGATGTATATATTTTTTTGTTAATTTTTCCAAAAAAAATTATATTTTTACAACTTTTAAAAAATATAAAAAACTTATGTCTAACCACCTTAACTTGGTCAAAACTTCATGAAATTCAATTTTTCTTTTTTAATCCTAAAGTATGCAAAGAATAGAATGTGATGCATGTTTTGGATTCAAAAAATGTGATACCGTTTGAAAGCTATAGATGTTTTTCAATCACCTATCAATTAACACTTTAGTCATAATTCAAATAGAAAATGAATAATAATTATTTATTAAATTCAAACTAAAACATAATTTATATTGGTGGAAAGCTGAGAATCTCCTTTAAAAACCCTTTTTGTTTCATCAATTTTGGGTAAAAAGAAGGTCGTCAGCCACATACCCTACAAATACCCATCATATTGTCACTTTTTGGCCCATCATGATCCTGCACATACCCAGGGGCTGTAGGTTATGATATAAAAGAACAGTCATGCACAAATGATAGTTAGAGGATCAACAAGCATTACAAGGGTAAGGGACTGTAGGTTATGATATAAAAGAACTGTCATACATTCCTATTCTTTTGTAAGTTGTTGAACAATATAAAGGAAAGGTTTTGGAGCATATTTCAACAAGTTCTTTTCTCTTTCAACAATGTATTGTAATATTTTCAAGTTCTTTCATGTTGGGACAACAAATTGTAACTCCATTTTCAATCTTACACAACTACATGTAACATCTTTTTGATTAATAAAATTAGCTATTTTTAACTTCTCATTGCTGTTTTTACTACTAATTGACATCATTGATAATTAAATTGACTAAATATACTACCAATTGACATAAATTAGTAAATAAATATGACAAAATATATGACTAAAAATATACTACCAAATTGATCAATCAAAACAACCAATAAATGACTAAAAATGGTTTGGTCATAAATTTGGTCACATTATAAATAATCGGCAATAAACTACTAATTGTTGAACATGACCAAGCTCAGTGAATAAATATGACTAAATAGATGACTAAATCAATGACTAAATTAATGACTAAATTAATGACTAAATTGATCAATCAAAATGACCAAATAAATGACTAAAACTGGTTAGTCATAAATTTGGTCGCGTTACAAATGACTGACAATAAACTACTAATGGTCACATGACCAAGCTTAGTCATTTATATGCAATTTTTAGTAGTTTTTTTAGTCATTTATTTCTTCTTTTCTACTAATGACGGTATGTACCCTATCACGACTTTGAAATTTTGTCTTTTGCATGTAGATTTAGGGATTGAAAATAGAGTAATGGAGAAATGTAGAATTTTGCATCACATTCATCATAACGAATGACACATTCGTAGGTTTGTGCGCCATATTTGTAAATAAAGTGATTCAACTATTTCTCCATGCTCCAATTGAATTGTGACACATGTTATTAGACTGATGCATTTGATTGTTAAAGTGACACATTTGATTGCCAGTTTTTAAATGCATTCTATCTTTAAAAATTTAGGATGTAATATAGGTCAAATAGGTTTAGCCAAAAGTTATGATTGAGGTCTAATTTTTTGGTTGAATGTAGGAGATATTGCTTCTATTGTATACACACAAGAGTTGGCTGAAATCTATGGAATTGCAACATCACTTGGATATGGGCAAGCAAACCATTTTTCATGCACTTGACTTGTACTATATCACCTTTATCTTAAGATTAAGGCTAATCGAGGACTCATTACAACATTGGTGGAGTGATGGTATTCAAAGACTAGATCCTTCCATCTTCCCACTGGTGAGGCTGGAGTGACCCTAGAGGATGTATGCAGTATCCTCTATATCTTGATTCATGGTGAGAGGGTCATTTATGATCCAAACTTGGGTTGGCAGCTGTTATCATATATTTCAAGACCGAGGATTTAGGCATTGAGGAGTACGAGATCCGGTGGGACAAACTGGTAGACCATTATGAGAGGCTAATTGTAGTTATCTGTAGTGTTGTAGCTAGTGTTTTGGTTCTTTATCCATGTAGGAATGGGTTCCCAGTCAGATGGGAATGGATTCTTGAGGGTATCATGGGAGAGGGCATAGTATATGCTTGGGGCCTATGTGTTCTTGTGATGCTATACTTTTAGCTTTATGATGTAGCCTATAGGGGAGCATATTCCATTGGTTGCAGAGTGATGCAAAACAACCAAATGGAGGTAGTTGCATCATGGATAAGTGCAATAATTAGACAAATAAGATGAATGCATAAGGTTGTGTATAAATGGATAAGTAGGATAAATGTAAAGAGGCATGTATGTGAAGATGAATAAAGAGGCTAATGGAATGATCCCAACTTTATACAATAGTTTGTCATTTATCGCTAGGTACATGTATTAAGACATTACCTCAAAATAGGCATAAGGGTTTAAATGAAGTTGATTATGGAAAAATTCTTATATTAACTAAATTAGTTGAATTAGAGAGACAAGCATGCAAGATCTAACAATGACACAACAATTACCCTAAGAAACTCTTTTTGGGAAAAACCCAACATCCAAAACTCGAACCAATGTATTTGTGGTACCAAATTTGGTTATAATACATCAATACGCTCAAGCCTTCATATGAGAAAAACAATATGTAAGTATGGAGAAATATTGACATCATAACCTTCTATAAAATCATATAATCATAAAAAAACATATTCATCTCCAAACTTTGAACCACTGTATATATAGGAAAGAGCATAAGGGAAACACGGGTAAGTGCACAAAGTTGAGTCCACGAAACGTGGAAGTTTTTTCCTTAGGCAAAAAGATGAATTCGGCTTGCAAAAAACGGGATCTCGTTTAGCTTCGGGATTCCGAGCCTATGTTTAAAAAAAGGGATCCCGTTTTCAGAAATTTCCATTTTTGGAAATTTTTTAAAATGGGATCCCCCCGTTTTGAAAACATTTTGAAAATGGAAACTTCCAATTTTTGAAAAATTTTTTTCGAAAAGTTTTCAAAACGGACCCCATTTTGAAAACTTTCAATTTTTGAAAATTTTGTTTTTGGAAGAATTTCAAAACGGGATCGTTTCATAGAACCATAAAAAATGGCTTTGTTAGAAACAGATCCCATTTTGAAATGGATCCGCTTTTAATGAAATGGATCCCATTTTAAAACGGATCCTTTTTTAAATTATGAATTTTTGAGCGGGTTTTTTGGCTTGTTTTTTGGTTTGGGAAATGGCTTGGGGACCCGAACCTAAGCTTTGGACCTAGTTTGACCTGCAACTTGAAGGTCCTGTTAATGTCACAAGAAAATAATGACTTTGGACATATGTTTGAAGACCTATTTTGCAGAATTTTTACGAAATTAAAACCCATTATAGATGAGACAGTGTAGATTCCAAATATGTAATTTTTTTAATAATTTGATTATTTTTTTCTATTTTTCAATTAGTTTCTAATGAAACTAGTCCATAAACTTGAATTATCAGGTTTTTTTAGTATTTTAATAACTTTTGATCAACATAACATTTTGACGAACGGATTGCATGAGAGCAAACTTCAGACAATTCTTTTCAGTTTAAAAAAAAAAAAAAAAATGATAAGTTTAGGTCATCTTATGCGTGTCGTACACGACGATTTTTCAAAATGACAAATATGCCTAATAAATATTTAATAAAAAAAAAAATATTCAATAAAAAATTATAAAAAAATATTAAAAGCAAGCTTTAGTGAGTCACAAATCTTTTCCCAAAAGGATTTAGAAAAATATGATAATTTAGGTCAAAATATGGATGTCGTACACGTGCATGGTATGGTATAAAAAAGTGACTTTTAAACAAAGGTTTTTAGAAACACCTATTGAAACTCAATTTTTACAATCTGGGTATTGAAATAAATTACATATTTGGAAACTAGACTGTACTACATTTTATGATTAGTGACTTTTTTGAAGATTCCATCTCTAAGTGCTTCAAATTTTAAGGTCAAATGTGTCAAATTCTGAAAATCAGGGAAAACACTTCCACTTTTTGGCCAAAAAGTGGACTCAACTTCTTGCACACACCCACACCTTTTTTCCCAATATTCTCCCACTTGTCAAACACCTTGCAAGAGAAAATGAGGAACACCAAAATTTAATTGCTAAGATCCGTGAGGCCCATTTATTCACTGCACCATCTAAACCTCTCATTGCTCATAAGCTTCAACAATGCATCTACAACATTCACCAAAGTGTCAAATTATTTAACTATCTCCCTTCCATCCTCCACCGTTTTATGAACAAAGTGAAACTAAACATCTAGAAGCTTCATTCACCCATGAACATTCAAGTTCTTAACCAAGTTGATGATACTTTTGATTGTCACATTCAATTTGAAGTGCTCCCTGATTTATTACAATATTCAAACATAATCTATGAAGCCAAATTTCCTTCTTACAAGCATGGATAGCTATCATGTACTTTTCCTTTGTAGTGGATAAAATTTCTATAGCCTATCACTTTCTCATCCAACTAATTGCACCCCAAGCAAGCTAAAATCATAACCATTGGTACATCTTCTACTATCCACATCTCTTACCCAATTTGTGTCAATAAACCCTTAGATCTCCAAATTTTATGAGTACTCTCTCTAGTAACAAATAGAATACTATGTAGTGCCACACAAGTGCCTAAAGAATCTTATCACTAATATCCAATGCTTTCTACTAAGACTAGTCATATATCAACACATGACTCCCATTTCTTGGTGATGTTTGGTTTAGTATAGACCATAGCATACATTAGACTACCAAATACACTAGCATAACAAACATGAGACATATCTTCCATCTCTACAAGTGAAGAAAAACATTGCTCAATTTATAACTTAGTTCCCAACACATAATGTTGGTGTGCAATTTGAGAGTGGATGTTGAATTGGTTAACTTGGAACTTTGTACTATGAAGAATATAATCTATTTTCCATGCATTAGATTGCTTGCATTGATATTGTCTATGGTTGTGGAATTTTATAATTGAGATGAATAACTTAATAGATATCCAAATTCAACCTGCTACAAGGGAATCAAACACAAATTACCATCCAAATTTCTTGGGCTCTAACCATACACAAATCACAAGGGTTGGCATTAAAAGGTCCACATAGATATTGGTAATGTAGAAAGAACACCCTTGACATTCATTGGTATCTCCTTAGTTAAAACTCTCTACTCATTAGATATTCTCATTTGAGTGAAGATACAACCTAGATATTATGTTAAAAACATACAAATGAAGATGAGTAGTTGCAATATTTGTCTATAAGGTAACATTTGATGCATTTTTGTATGCATAGATTGGTATGATCTTGTGTAGGGTTAGATTTATTTTTAAAGAGGAGTAAATGCTTTTGATTCAAAACTATGAACCAATGAGGTCACAAACGGGAGACCTCATCCCCAACATAAACACTCAACAATAACACCCCAATGGGGTTTGGAACTTTAAACCTTTGTAGCAAGAACAACACCACATTTAAACCAAATCACACTATGCCAATACCAACATAGGGTTTAAAATTTTTACTTACAATGGCATTGCTAAATCTATTGTGTTTCTAATTGTAACAAGAATTCTATTAATATATAAATATGATGTTATGGTCATTTTGCTAACTATAAGTACATGAAGCTTGGGTTTCATCTCTTATAAAGTATGGTCATGACATTTATGCCTTTTCATGTTGTTAAAATACATGTTATGCTTATTATTTTTAATTTATTGGTCAAATTTTCCATATTATATGCAATACATTGTGATTATATATATTAGTAATAGATATCCAAAACCAAAAAACAAAACATTAAAAATATTTTTTCATTAGAATATAAATATTTCTGATTTTGACCATTCAATAACACCTTCAAATATTTCTAGTAACTTCTACCCATCTACATAAATGAATGGTCATATTAATTTAGCCATCTACATTAAATTTCTTTAAAAAACAAAAACTTAAATTAATTAATTAGAAAAATCAAATTCAGCACAAACTGTTCAATTTAAAAGTAATTGTTTTAAATATTTTCAATAGAAGGTAAACATAAACCCCCTTGTCCTCCTACAAACAATTTAAACTCTATGAAACAAAAAAAAATTAAAAACAATCCTGTAAAAATCTACTTGTCTGAAAAAGGAAAAACTAAAAAATAACAGAGATCACATCAATTGAAACTTGAGCTATAACGCCTCAAGAAAGAAGACTACTCAAACAACTATGTAAAGCAGTCCACACCAGAGAGAGAGAGTCATGATCCAATAACAAACTGTGACAAAAAAATAGAACCTTTGTATAATAATCTTGCTGATTTCTTCAGACATGTTTTCCAGATTAATTACAGTAACACTAAGCTGAGCTTGAATGCTTCTAAATGGCTTCTCCAACTCCTTGTTAATCTTCAGCTGATCCACGTTTACCATGGTATTACATAGACATAACCAATCTCTCAAAGTAGTGAGATAAGCCCAAACATATGTAATCTTTTGCCAAGTCAAGGGCTTGCCATAGATGGATAGGTGCTGCCATGTCATCATCAGCATTGAGGGCCACATCATAAATGAATAGCCTAAGTGCTGCCACATCATCATGTACAAGTTACATGGATTGAAAAATGCTGCCATATCATCATCATCTATGGATGGATCAGTGTTATCACTTCGACTCATCATTATGTTTAAACACTATAAAAGCGTTTGCAGAAATGTCACAAAAAGATTTATAAAAATATCATTTCATTTAAACATCATTTAATTTAATGATCAAAAGCATACAAATTTTTTACAGTCCATCTTATATAAAAAATGATAAATATTTATTCAATTTTTATTAAGTAAAATTATCATTTTTAAACCAAATTATGCTTAAAAATAACCCTTTAATACACCCAAAAGAAACAGTTCTATACAAGACAGAAATTAAAAACAGTCTATGGTGTACATTATATTTACAGATCTAATCCTGTATGGAAAACAAAAACTTGACATGAAAGGTATGGCATCAGACCGGCGAGCGAAATTTGTCTTCAGTATGATCAGACAATTATTTCAATGATCATCACAGCCATAACATATCTGTTTGCAATTCACATAGTTTGGTCACAGTATAAATTTCTGCATAAATTTTAATATTAAAAGCTTCTACTATATGACCAGTATTAAATCTAAACTGTACATTAACAGTGGAATCTATTCATTGCTGAAAGCAAAAAGAGAGCAAGCAGCTGAAAATCTGATAAATTGCAGAAAATAGAAGGCAACTTAAGAACTGGATGATCAAATGAGATTTGACTATGTAGCCACTCCCAATCTAGATTTATATATTAGAGGTTTCTTGATGCCCAAGTAAGTTTTGAGATGTGGGGTCCTTTTATTGTTTGTTTGTATGCATCACTACGTAGATTTATATATAATATAGTGTGCAAGTCATTACTTGATTCCCAAGCAAGTTTAGAGAAATGGGATCTTTAAATTTGCTTATATGTACCAACCAAGACATTGACATATTTGTATGTTAGCCTGCAAAATCTAAGTCAAATGATAAGAAATAAATTATTAATTTGGTATTGTTAATATATAATAATATTATTATATTATTCTTATTATTTTATTATATTAATTGTATTGTTATATATTTATTATTATATTATAATTATTGTTAGAATTGTATTAATATTAATTATAATAAGGATTAGGTTAGGGCTAAATTTAAATTTAAGTCATAATGGTTATTTTCTCATGATAAAGAATTATAATTGGCTGTTCTATCCCTTCTATTGTAAGAGTATTATTTCCTCTAAAAAATATTTAAAAAATGACCAATCTTGTAAGCTATTTAGTAATTAAAATTAACCAATATGAATTAAGAGATGATTTGCGACCTTGCCAATGATATGTATTGCATTGCTAAAATCCCAAGTTTGAGTAACATTAAGACCATGTGGATCCATATGAAATTCCATGACAACACAATTGCGGTAATGATCACCATAGTGTAGTGCATATACTTCTTCGACTTGAACTTATTCATCACCTTCATATTTGCAACCTTCATTGTGTTCATTTCTTTGTAGCCCATTAGAGTAATATAGATTTTATTTCAAATCAAAATGGAAACTTGCCCATTTGATTGGTAATTTATGAGGATAAAAATTTACAATGTATATAGATTGTTTTAATTTTTTTATTGAAATAAAATGTTATCGTTTATTGTAATTTTTTAGTATTTACAAATTTTATATTAATAGTTGCAACAAATTTATAGTTTATAGTAAGTAAAATATTTTGAGCAATAATCCATTTAAATAGATTGCAAATATTTATTAAAGCATGTTGAATTTCATACTAAATATAACATAGATACTTGTGAAAAAAGTACCAAATCAATGTTTGTCATTACAATATTCCTTGAAAATTACAAACTAGATACAAAAAAATTCATCAATGAAAATGGGCTTGAAAAATATGTAAAAATATGACGTAATGAGTAAATGTTCACAACCTAGATATACATTCCATATAGACCTAAAAAATATATTTTCAATTGATACTATCTATCATGTAATTCTAAAATATATGGAAAAATATGACTCTAAAATTACATAAAAGAGCTCAAATAATTATCATGAAATTTTGATTGGGGATTTTGCACACTTGTAGCCTAAATGATTTTGCATTATATGGATACATGAGGTTCCTCACTAAAATAATTATCGAACATGGCATAGTGCACAAGCAATATGTCATATGTTGCTTAAAATCCCTCTTGTAGAATTCACGACACTATTTTTCCTCAATGTTAGATGGAAGGTATTTTAAGTTCTATAATCAAGTTTCATGATGATGATTCATCTATACTAGGCTTCATTCATGCATATATGAAATTATCTATATCATTAGATCATTTATGTATGGAAAAATTTGTAACATCTTGGTCATTTTCCCATGTCATAAACATGAGCAATGGAAAGTATAGAATATACTTACAATTTTTAGAGTTTGGCCTATACATTATTCAATTAGATAGCGAACCATCTAAGTATGATGATTTTTTATAGAATGGTATGTTATTGTATAAACCATTCCATGACATCACGATTAATATTGGAATCACATATGAAGTCTTAATTCCAGATTGGGCTCGAGTATTAGAAATATATATCATGTATGAAATTTAGACCATACACTAGTTACTTTAAAAATTGATAATATTGATGATGGTAGGATTGAATATTATATTATTAATGATAATGTAGAAATGGAGTGATAGGTTTTTTCTAGGTCAATTCAATAACAAGATGTAGAGTTATCTAATATTCAACTTATTGGTTGACAATACTTTTGATATAGAGTATGACTAAAACCAATTTCAATTACTAAATGTTCTACAAAAAATAATCATATGTTTCATAAAGTTAAGTTGATTGGGAATCTAATTTAGATGAATTCCACTATCCACTCAACCAACAAGTCATTTGTGTAAAAGTCAGTGCATTACATTTAACACAATCATGGAAAATGTGACTTATATGGTGTTAATGAACCTCTTAAGATGACCATCTAAGGAGTTCAATTGTAACAAGGAGATCTTACCTTATTAACTATACTAGGCATGCAATATATAATAAGTTAAATGACGATAAAAGCCCCTTGTTGTTCCTTGTGCCACATGAATCACTACTTTTAACATTGTAGTATATAAAAATGCATCCCTCTACATTTTCACACTTGTTTGAGCCCCTCCCTGCTAAAATTGGGCTTCTTTATGTTTTATTTGGTCCTATTTTGCATCCACAAGCCTTAATTGCTACATCTTTTTGAGGAGAATCCTGACATATATCAAATAACCAATCATAATTTAATGATTTTGGATTGTATGGATTAGATTTAGTGATCTGGGACTCATACGCCACCTTGGGTGTATGGGTCCCACCTAAGTTTCGAGGCCTAGATACAAATTTAGCATAAAATTAAACATTTCTTGAAAAATGTGTCCCAAGCTTAGCCTAATGGGACTCATATGTCCCAATTGGCGTATGAGTCCCACTCAGCTTAGACCTAATTTGAATTCAAATTCTTGGCGAGATTTTATTCTCGTAGATCTGATGTTGGCTTGTAGTGTTGTAATTTTGAGATTTTTTTTGCATAAACAAGTATAAATACAAGGTCTTTTCACATATTTTTCAGCTAGAAAGTTTGCAAGTCATCTAACACTTTTTAGATCAAGCATTCTAGCATTCAAAAGTGATTATCAACCATTTTGGAGCATTATTCAAGTATCAAACATCATGTTTGTTTTTTAGCTAACATTTGTGATGTAGGATTTTATGATTCAAGTAAGCATTCAAATCAAGATCTATATCATTCAAGCAAAGATTCAAGATCCACATTCATGCTAGCAATTACATAGAAGATTACAAGCTTTTTTTCAAGGGTTTGGTGAGTTGCAACATTGCACAAGGTTTGATTACCAAAATTGTTAGGATTAGAGATGGCAGATCTAACAATTAAATGCAGAATTATATAATAAACAGAGAAACTAAAACATACACAGAATAAATCATAACACAGAATTTAACGTGGTTCACCCAATCTGGGCTACATCCACCAAATTGCAGCCATCCAATACTTTTATTATCCAGTGAAAAACCTTATTACAATCTTGCGAATAATCGCGTTTTTCATCATACAGTAATACCCATATGAACCCCCTTTTAACAAGCTTAGAAGCTTCCAGATTTTTGGGTTCTACAAAATCGGATTTTTCCTTTTTCATTGATTTTTCCCTTTTTCGGTGATCATGCGAAAAAGTAGGAAGAAAATTTTTCTCGGGGGCTATCCCCGAACCTTTTTGGGGGTTGCCTCAACCCCACCAGGCCGGGACCACCTGACCCCGCAAGGTCAGGGGCCAAGATGTACTGAGTATACCATGGGCTATACAGTATAGCATGATCACCACATACCAACAAAATGGGGTTTGAAGGCAAACCCTATCCACTAACAAAACAACATTTTTCCCTCTCTTTGATGTGTGATTTGTAGATCTAGGTTGAAGATTCATTAAAGAGAAAGATTAAAGAGAAAGGTTGTCAAGGTTGAAAAGTTATCAAAGTTGTCACCTTACTTGCAAGATCACAAAAGTCACCTACAGAGCAAAATTTAGTGTTTCAAAATCAGAGATTTGATAGGAGAGAAGCTATAGGAAAGCATTAGAAGATTACCAAATTTTAGATCAACAACCCTAAACTGGGACTAAATCGCCCTTGTTGCGTATGAGTCCCAATATACCTATTTTAAGACTTTTTTTGTAGATCTCGATTCAACAATTCTAGATTCCATTTTGGCCAAAACCCTAAACCCGGACTAAATCACCCTATTGTGTGTATGAGTCCCAATGTTCTTCAAAAGTCAGAGTTTCCAAAATTTTAGGTCTTCACTCAAGCCTCTTCAATTTCTAGGTGCACCGCTATACTTTCTCAGTCTTTTATTTTGTATTTTAGTTTCATAATCTAGGTCATATAGTTAGGTTTTGCATATCTTTTACATTTCTTGTCTTTCCAAGCTCTAGCTTGGTAGTGAACCCCATTTTAGTTTTTAATCACAGCCTAGGACACCTTATTGTGGATCTCTTTCCCTCATTCTATCATTGGATTGAGATCTATAAGGTATCCTTGAATGAACTAAGTGAAATAGGTCCTAAACCCCTAGTTCCATCTCCTAAAAGATAAATCACCTATTTTTGAGGTTTCAAACATATGCACCACTATGATTCATACATATTACTTGAATATTCATAACAATGATATATGGTATTTGAGAGGTTAATCATTAGCTACAGTATAGGAAGAGTTGAAGCAAGTTTAATAGATTCCCATTGATGAAATGAGCTATATCTAGGCCCCAATTTATTTTTTGATGTTAACAACCAATTGAAACGATTGTTTCTTCCACATGTGACATATATTATTGGTGATATCACCCAATTACCTCTTATTAAGGACATACCATTGTATTCAAGTATCATGTAATTTATTAATGCAAGCTTTGTATCAATTTTTAAATGTATGAGTATTATATAGTATGCAATGTTACTATTTTTTAATGTGTTTCTACTCTCCTTGTTTTTAGGAAAGACTTATGCTAAAGAGTTGTGTACTATATTCCATAAAATTTTGATCTTGAACACATTTTTAGATATCAAAAGGTACATGATCAAAAATAGTTAGATTTAGTGAAATTTTAATAAGCATTAGGAATGCACCAACAATATATGAGAATTGACAAGTCTTCATATGGTGAATAATCATCTACATGAACCTTGAGGAACATGATTTTTGATGCATCTATGAATTATATGCAACAAATAATATGGTTATACTCTACAATAAAAGGATGCCAAAGCTGTTGAAAACATTTGTTGCATGCAATGTGTCTACTTATGCCAGGCATAGACAATTACATGATAGTGAGGATAATTATTTGGATAGTGAAGTGCTAGTGTGTGTTGGCCAACACATAATGTTGGTGTGCAATTTGAGAGTGGATGATGATTTGGTTAACTTGGAACTTTGAACTATAAAGAATATAATCAATTTTCTAATCATTAGATTGCTTGTGTTGATATTGTCTATGGTTGTGGAATTTAATAATAGAGATGAATAACTTAATAGATATCCACGTTCAACTTGTTACAAGGGGAATCAAACTCAAATATTGGTAATGTAGAAAGAACATGTTTGACATTCATTGCTATCTCCTTAGTTAAATCTCTCCACTCATTATGAATATCGCCACCATCATTTGAGTGAAGATACACCATAGATATTATGTTAAATACATACAAATGAAGAGCAATAGTTACAATCTTTGTCTATAAGGTAACATTTGATTGCATTTTTGTGTGCATAGATTGCTATGATCTTGTATAGGGTTAGATTTTTTTAAAGAGGGGTAAATTATTTTGATTTAAAACTATGAATTGATGAGGTCACAAACAGGGGACCTCATCCCCAACATAAACACTCAACAATAACACCCCAATGGGGTTTGAACCTTCGTAGCAAGAACAACACCACATTTAAACCAGATCACACTATGCCAATACCGACATAGGGTTTAGAATTTTAACTTACAATGACATTGCTAAATCTATTGTGTTTCTAATTGTAACAAGAATTCTATTAATATATAAATATGATGTTATGGTCATGTTGCTAACTATAAGTATGAAGCTTGAGTTTCATCTCTTATAGAGTATGGTCATGACATTTATGCCTTTTCATGTTGTTAAAATACATGTTATGCTTATTATTTTTAATTTATTGGTCACATTTTCCATATTATATGCAATACATTGTGATTATATATATGAGAGTTACAGTATATTAGTGATAGAGATCCAAAACCAAAAACAAAACATTAAAAATATTTTTCATTAGAATATAAATATTTCTGATTTCGACCATTCCATAACACCAAATATTTCTAGTAGCTTCTACTTATCTAGATAAATGAATGGTCATATTAATTTAACCATCTACATTAAATTTCTTTAAAAAACAAATACATAAATTAATAAATTAAAAAATCAAAACAACATTTTCTTTATTATGACTATTTTTTTTTTTAAAATTATGAAATATTTTTTTTAAAATGCCACTATTAACAATTTATATATTATGAATAAAATTTACTCTATTAAAAAAATATGTAATAAGTAAAATGTAATCTAATTGTCTTAAAATAATTTATTATTAATTAATTTATACTTATATTTAAAATAATAAATATTATTAATATTATAATGTAAATGAAAAATATTCTATTAATAGAATAAATTTTATTCATAATATATAAATTGTTAATAGTGGCATTTTAAAAAAATTATTTCATAATTTTTTTAAAAAAATAGTCATAATAAATGTCAAGAGGCCTTTTATAATGGTAGCAAGGTGTGGATTATAATAGTCTGAATGTGTTAGTAAAAAAAAATATTTTTCACTTTAAATTTAATTAATTTACATATTAAAATATTAATACTTAATAATAAACATAATATTTTCAAAATTAACAACACATAAAATTTATGTTTTTATATATAATAAATAAAATAATTTTTAAATAAATATAAATAATTTCAAATTAATATTTCTCCACATATTTTAGATAAATGTATTGAAAATATCTATATTAATACTAATATTTATAAATTTCTGAAATTATTTATTATCATTCATAGACTAAATAGTCACTACATTATAAAATAAATACAGTTTTTAAAAAATTGAATGCATAGCATAAGTAAAAAAGACATAGTTATGCAATATTTAAGCATTATATAAAACTAATCTTTAAAACTTGAAGAGAAAACAGGAAAACCAGATACCCGTGATGTATAAAACAAAGAAAACAATATTGAAAGGAACTAAAAGATATAAAAAACAAATTAAAGGAACCTGGCTGTTCATTAATGGCAGAAATAAAAGCACAGCACAGACTGGTCGCTCCTGTAGAAATATGAAAACCCCCGTGTATGGAAACATAAATGAAAACCCAAACGCAGAATGGAGTGGAATACCCTAAATTTAGGCGGGACAACAATTTAAGTTTAAGCGGCAATATTCACAGTGGTTGGCAAATAAATGCCATTCCCTTAAGTTTAGACTATTAAACCTCCTTGGTAGTTGGGATAAATTTAGCGCATCCCACATTAATATCCTACTGCCGTATTTTCTATTAGCGGACTTGGATGTGACGGATTGTAGTTTGGTGGGTACGGACTAACAATAAAACAGTTAGTGGCAGGTGTCAGGCATGGCAGGGCATGGGATGGCCATCGATGCATTGGTGCAAATTGTGGCCTCCATAGCCAGTGCCATCGGATGGCATGGATGCCCATGGATGCAAATTGTCACCTCTATAGACACTGCCCTCAAAATATGTGTGACAGCTCAAACATTCGGCACCCGTACCAGACACATGGATTATCAAACCGCACTCAAAATGTGTGTGACAGCTCTACCCACGTTACCGCTGGTAACAAATTACCCATATAAAAAATCAGTCCCTGAAAACCACGCAGCAGTCACTGAAAACCGGCAATTAAAAGTCCTTTTATTGTTTTTTTATATGCATCACTACGTAGATTTATGGATAATATAGTGTGTAAGCCATTTCTTGATTCCCAAGCAAGCTTAGAGAAATGGGATATTTAAATTTGTTTGTATGTACCAAGACATTGACATATTTGTATGTTAGCCTGCGAAATCTAGGACAAATAATAAGAAATAATTATTATATATATGTACCAAGACATTGACATATTTGTATGTTAGCCTGCGAAATCTAGGACAAATGATAAGAAATAATTATTATATTAAGTTCTATCTGCTAGTATTCTAGGGACATTGAAATTGGTTTATCAAACTTTTTCTAAATTGTAGGTATCTTTGAGAAAGATGTAGTAAGAAGTTTTTAATTGCATTTTTAGTTATAAGTGTGAATAAGAGGATGAATAAACTAAAAAGGAAGTTGAGTAAACTAAAAGGAGTATAGTCTATTCATTTTTATAATTTGGAAAATAAGCATACTTATCTACAACCAATCTTCTATTAAATATTAATAAGAAAAATATTTCTATTATAACATCGTTTTATTAACATAAAATAATGATATATTGAATTATATGTATCTGTTGACTAAACTTCTCAATTAATAAAATTTTATAATCACTTCACTTTCTATAATCCAACAATACACTTACTTTATATATATATATATATATATATATATATATATATATATATATATATATATATATATATATACACACACACACACACACACACACACACACACCAACCAACCAATAAAATCTTTACAATTACACCCCTCCTATGAATCAAAACATTGATAAAATTGAATAAGAAGAGAAATATGTGAAGATAATCAAATCACACTGAATATGAACATGGATTACCAAAGAGAAAAGTCATTTTCTTTCATGGCGGTGGGAATTAAAGTATGGTTTGGGGAGAGATAAAGATGGGGTGGGTGGTAAGATATGATGTTTATGAAGCAAACTCATCTGTTTATTTTCATAAACATATTTAATCAATCATTTGTAAAATTCACTCCCTCTAGAAAAAAGCTAATCTACCTGGAACTAAGAAGGAAAGAGTATTTATATTAACAGTTAAATGGCTAATGGTAACTTGGAATCTATTTGCTAGAAAAAAGATACTTTTATAATGTTTTTAATGAATTTATATAGGTATAACAATTATAAATAAATATTTTAATTTAAAAAATATATATTTAATTGCTAAATTAAATGTATATTATGAGTAATCTAAATTAATTGTCATTATTATAAATTAATAAGAATGTCAACTTCTAATATTTTAAATTTTAGATGAAGGGGTAAATAACACAATACCTAACACAAATTTATATATGAAAATATGATATCTTTATTGAAAATATTATTGTTTACATGACATAAATATGAAATGAAATAAAGGATCAAATCTTCAATAGGTTGCAACACATTACAACTTCATTTCCAAGTTTTAAAGCCCTTTTTTCTACTTTGTATCTTTAAAATTGTTTATGTTTTCTGTCTTTCTTGTTGGAGTAATTATGCAATCACCTAATAATTAATTAGGTCATTTTTACTTTAATTTCTTAAGCTAAATTTAAGATTATTTTTTATTAGTAGGCTGGGACAATTATAGGTCTTATTGTCGCATGCATATGATAATGACACTTGTCACAATCTAATCAAATCCTCATCTAGGATAAATTCTTTTTATTTATTTTTCTTTTATAAGCATTCACCGTTCATTGTAATAATTAATTCAAGTTATTGCATCAATATAATTTCTCAAAGTTGTTAAATTCATCTTTCGTTGATCTTTCTTTGTGATAAGATAATTTCTTATAGGTGCTAATGGGAGTTGTACGGTTCAATTGTCAAATCCATCATGGTATTAGACCTCTAAATCTATAAATTTTTATCTAAAATCTAAGAGAGCTAGCCTTGAGGAAAAGTCAACTCATCTTAGAGTGAAACAGGCATCACCGTTGGATTCAAAATGGCCAAAAACCTTAAGATCATTTGTTAGTTCGTTAAAATCCAAGCAATTGCAAAAAAAATAAAATTTAGGGGCCAAGGTATTTTGCACAACAATCTAATGATCATACGATGTACAACCCATAATTTCCATTAAATGATCACCTGCATTAGGAACATGTATAGGTTTAAAAAAAACTTTTTTTTTTTGTTTTGAAATCAAATTAATTTGTTTAGAAATTGAAAAAAGGTATGGTAGGGGGGAGTGAACGGTGTGATTTTTTCTCGTATCTGCAAGTGCCTATGATTGCAAGCCCTGGTGGGACTATTAGATTGACTGATGGTTTTATATTTGTTGGTTGATAGTTGTATCACAATCACTAACAACCCCATTCTATTGATGGCACATTAAGTCATTGGATTTTGATTTGAGGCTAGTAGCCTTAATAAACTCATAGTAGCCTCTTCTCCAACTGGTGTTCAATTTACCATTGATATCCATAAATTCTAGCGAAAATAAAATATTCAAACAAAGAATATGCTATCACATCAAGCATATTCTGACATCTTTCCATTTTTCAAGTATTTTTTGGTAGAATGACATATTTGTGTTAATGCTAGCATGATATTAGTGTTACATTGCCCCCTTGGCCCTCTCCAAGCCCTAATGTGCTCTAAGAGAGCCATATTTTTCTTTCCAACATAATTTGCACATATGGTGTCGAAATCGAGAAAACAAAATATCATCGGAAAGCTAGTTTTGCATATTTTTCAGTGGTGTAAGCATAATTATTAGATTTTTCTACTAGTAGAGTTTACTTTTAGTCAAATTCATATCATATTTTTTTTTGAACTCATAACTTTTCACATGTATCTTTGATTTTTGCGTTTCTTACAACATTAGAAAGGTATTACAAAGCTCTTCAAATCTATTCATGCACTTTTTTCAGAATCTACCCCAAGTAAAATTTATTCATTTTTTTGTGATTTCACATTCTTCTTAATTATTTAGACGTATTGGTACCTGGAAAGGATATTTTGTGTGAGATGAATTCATTTGATCTAATTTATAAGCATTGAGGTTATTAGTCTCTACTTTTTTATTTGAGGAAGTATCATGGGTTTTTGTGTTCATCCTTCTATGGTCATCATATAAAAGGATAATTATGAGTCTTGGTGAAGGGTGGAGCCACAATAGTGGTTTACAATTTGATGGAGGAAGCAAAACTAAGAAAAAAAGACCCCATAGAAAAAAAAAGTGATTTTGGGGATTTGTACGAACCTAGAAGTTCGACCAAACCAAAAAGGGGTTTGACCGAACCTAGGTTCAAGTGAACCCCTTAAAATTTTTTTCGCTAAAAACAAAAAAAAATGCATATGAAAGGGGTTTGAGCGAACCCCCTTGAAGAGGTTCTCTCGAACCCCCCTAAATCCTCATCCCCTCCCTGAGACACACAAAAAACCTAAATTTTGGCACTTTGGAGCTCGGGCCGAGGATGAAAATAGAGGAATCCTCACAAACCAAACTAGAATTAGGTAGTCCTCGGAACAAGCTGTCCATCAAATAAATTTTTTAATATGTTTTGGTTTTATTATGCATTTTTTTTAGTTTTATTAAACATAGGTTTTTCATCGAAAACGAAGGTCTCTGTTCTGCACATGTGGAAAAATAGCAGATCATCAATTTTTTAAAAAAAAATATGAGTGCACTAGATATTGAAGTCCTTGATCCAACAAAAAAAAAAAATTGAATTTTGATATATACAAAAAGTTGTGTTATCTGTTGCTTATGGAATTATAATTGGTTTGACTTAGAAAGTTTATTAAAGAAAAATATTCAATAAAAATTGTCTAACCAAGTGGAAGCACTAGATATCGAGTTCTGAATCTAAATTTGAAAGAATTAGAATTTTATCCTTCATGGAAAAAAGTTATGTGTTATATGGTGTCGTCACTTTTTAAAATGTTGTTTTCTAAAAAAACACTTTTGTGGGAGATGGAAAAAGAAGTGCAATCTAATTCCAAATTTTTGAAAAAACTATTTTTAGAATCTATAGACAAAATGTGACAAGACTCTAGTTTGTATCATCTTCAAATCCTTCACGGTTTAGCTGCTATAGGTGCCCAAATGTGAAGATTTAGTTAAAAATAATAATTTCAGTGTCCAGTTTGGCCAAAATTGTAAACCACTATTGTGGGATCACCCTGAAACAACATCCTGAAAATGTATCTCAGGTGGCTTGATCTTTTTCCTTATTTGCATGGTTTCATACCTACACTAGACACACCAAGGAGTAGATAAGCATGGAGTATTATCAATGATCATGTTGTAGAAGTGATTTGTTCTAGTGTTGATCATGATGTGTTATGTGTGTTGTATCAAACATTGATTATTCCCACACTTTGGACTAGAATTTTGGAGATCCATAGAGACCCACATATCTCTCCATTCCGAGAGGATCCTATTGTATAAATTGTATCATTCCTTTTGCAGATGTAGACTGCATACCTTTTGGTGATGATGCTTTTGAGGAGATTGATTACATCACAAGTCTTGCGTGTTCTAATGGTTCAAAGACTTATCTTCATATTCCCACTCTTCATATCAAGAATCAATCTCCATCTTTTGTTGTTCTTGATCAGCTTGGAATCACCACATCCTCAGTCCCTATTGGTTTGGTGTAGTAGTACATCCATCATCTTCTAGACACAAATACTTGGGATTCATATCTTGCAGACATATCATCCTTGTTTGTAGAGTCTCATGTATTATATATTTGGAGGATTAATTTGAGTAAATTCATCTCCTCTTTCATCATAGTCACATCATCACTATTAGCCCACCATCATTGTAGTCTTTAGAGCTTGTTAGATGTACACTAGTCTTCACAAGTTCTTTGATGACATCATATCATTCCACCACGTGGACACTTTAGAAGTTTTCAGAGGCACACAACATCTATGTTTGGATTCCTAATTCTTCCAACTTTTGGGAATGGTTTCTCCAATTACTAATGGAATCGTTTCTTCCTAAGGGGAGAAATGTTGTTTGTAGGTAGTGGATCATGCTCTGTCTTCAAGCATTCATAATTAGAACATGTTATTTCTTTATGGGGGATTCAAATCCTCATTTACTCTCTTCTATCGAGGGTACATTCATTATACTTATGTGACAAAATAAATCCTTGGTAAGTCACATTGAGTGTTTCTTGTATCCTTATTTCACTAGTACAGTTATTTCATTTTCTCTTTTGGAGGATTTTTTCCTACATGGTTTTCTCATTTTCTCTAGTTAGGAGATTTCATTTATTTTTACATGGGTACCTCATCAAGCCTTGTAGTTGGGACCCATCTATCATTACATTCTTCATTAGTTTTTAGCTTCTCCCTAAGTCGATCTTAAGGGGGTGTTGGAGTAAATAGGTAATCAACTAATAATTAATTAATTATTAGATCCTTTTTAATTTAATTATTTAATCTAAACTTAGGAGTGCTTTTTATTATTAGATTGGGATAATTATATGTCTTATTATCGCATTGCATATGATAATGACACTTTCCACAATCTAATCAAATGCTCGTCTAGGGTTTTCCTTTTTTCTCTTATAAGCTTTCATCTTTCATTGTAATAATTAAAACTAAATATTGCATCATTACAATTTCTCAAGTTGTTTAAGAAATTCATCTTGCTTTGATCTCTCTTTGTGATAGCATAATTTCTTGTAGGTAACTTCTGGGAGCTATGGGGTTCAATCATCAAATCCATTATTTTCATCCTTTCGCATAACTTACCTTCCCATCATCACTCCACTACTTTGAAATTACATAAATTATGTCATAAATAGCCTTGGGCTCTTCTAAGGAAAAATTAAAATTTGTAACTCCTACCCAAAAAATAGCTCAACTTCAAGGAGTCATAACTTTTGATTTGGGCACCCAATTGAGTTCATTTTTTTAACTGAAGTACTATACGTGCTTCATGATATTAAATTTTTTTAAATAAATTTTCACCAACTTTCAAGGCTAGAAAAGGTCATTTGATGCCTCAAAACTCAATTTAAATAATTTTCCAAGATTTCAAAAACTTAAATGATTAATATCTTCAATTCCAAAGTTAATCTTGACTTGAAACTCACCCACAATGTGCAATTTACCATTCTAGAGCTTTGGAGAAAATTTCAAGTCCCTACTTGCTCATATGCAAACTTACTACAATAGAAACCCTACTATTTTTATCCCTAGATTTGAAAATTTGAAAGTTTTAACTATTCTTTAGGAATTTAAAGGAAACAAACTTCATGAATATTCACCAAACTAAATGGAAATCAATTTATTTTTGGTGATGCAATAAAACCCTTACACCCTAGATCCTCTTGCATTGATCCTTTTTAATGTGAAGATGATCTTCATTTTACAAATAGATGAGCATTCTCGTGCACAATTATAGAGTTTTGTATGTATAGTGGCTATTACATAGTGGGAGTTCAAGATGGACAACTATATGCATCATCTTAAGTTTGACACATCAATAACTAGATAGGAAGTATTTGTAATCTTAGCAATGAATATCATAGATGCCATTTTAACTAATTTTGAAGGATACAACAATGAATCAAGTAGGAAAATTAAACTTAAGATGCAATCCAAACTCAATATTTTTGGAGCCTCATGGCAATGCAAATGATGATGAATAAAATATTATTATTGGTGAGGCACCTAAAGAAAAATTTCACTACACTCCATGTTCAATTTCTAATATTGTTAGAAAGGGGAGAAAACTTTATTTACACAATTTCTAGTGGTCGAAGGGCATAAAATCAATACATATAGATTAATTCTATTATAGACATGCACTCTATCACCATTAAATTTATAGAGAATATATTGCATTATGGTTTTTCAATAGTGAATAGTATATTTTCTATATTAAAATATAAAATATAATACAATACATCATATAAAAAGCAAGTGGAATGGAATCACACCTAAAAATTCAATGTGAGAGTCCACGATTTTTTTTTTCACACCATTATGCATTAAAAGTAATTGTAGTGAAAAGAGGAGGAGGTTTCCTATCAAGGGGATTAACCCTACCATTCTTGAGGTCCTAGGCATCAAGAATAGACTCCCAAATTATAGTGGTATCCTCTTTATCTTTATCTTCTTCTTGATCAAGAAGTAGAGATAACATGAGATATAGAAAGAGATAGTTGAGGGTATTACCACTATTATGCTAGTCGAGATTTCCTCTATCACATTAAGAATTAGATGATTATCCACATATTTTGGGGGACCAACCACATCATATATGTCAAGGAGATTCATAAGAGATACATCTAGAGTGAACAATATGACTATGGTGCTCACATGGAGCATAATCATACTTGTTGGTAGGATATATGGTGGTACATGAGTAACTATACATGCCCAATTCTTAATAAGAGTTTGTAAGTGGGGAACCCAAAAGTAAATTTTTAGCTATAGGGATTAACCATAATAGATGAAACTCAATCTCAACACACACTCATCATGGTTTTAATCTAGTAGTACATGTAATATGATTAGAAAGATAAGAAAAAATTATTTACTCAATTTCTAGTGGTTGAGGGGTATAAACTAAATACATATATAAATTCCACCATAGATATGAACTCTAACACTATTCAATCTATAGAGAATATATTAAAAATCACAAGAATTTTCAATGGTGAATAGTGCACTTTATTTATTAAAATATAAAAAATATAATACACTAGTTCACATAAAAGGCAAGTGGAATGGAATCACACCATAAAATTCAATGTAAGAGTCTAAAACAAAGAAAAGTTGTCATGCCATTGCACATTGAAAGAAATTATAGTGAGAGGACGAGGATGTGATCTATCAAGAGGGTTACCGCCATTCCTAAGGTCCTACTAATCAAGAATAGGCTCCCAACTTGTAATGGCACCACCTTTATCTTTTTCTTCTTCATCATCAATATGATTAAATAAAACATTAGATATATCAAGAGTTAGTTGAGGTTACTAGCCACTATTATTCTAGTTGAGATTTTCTCTATCACACTAACAAGTAGAATACTAGCCACATATTTGGGGGAACCAACAACCTCATATATGTTGAAGATATTCATGAGAGACACATCTAGAATGAATATTATGACTATGGTGCACATATAAAGGGGAAGCTTCCTTGTTGGTAGAATATGTTGGCACACAAGTAATTATACAATGATCAATAAGAGTTCACAAACTTGGGAAACCTCCAAAGTAACTTTTTTCCTACTATAGGTCTTAACCATAATAGATGCAACCCAATTAGAATGCACACTCTTATCTTTTCCACCTATGGATGGGGGGATGGATTTAGTATATATGCAAAAGTGAACATCCTAAACAACTTGAAAAAATAAAGCACCATTCCTATCTTTCTATTTACTAAATTGAGTTTCCACTCTACAATCATGCTGAATTTGGGTGAATCTCATTGAAATTCTAGGTTATTCACCTAGACGAATCATGTACTAGGAGAAAAAATCAAGCCTAAAGGGCTTGGAAATCATGTACCCAAGTCTATGTAGCTTTCAAGCTCATTGGGTAAACCTAGAAGACATGCTTAAGGGTTTCTAGATCTCCATAAAGAGGAAAGAGGGGATTAGAGACGTACCCATATGTTTTAACCAAGGTCCAATGAGAAGACCTTGGGAAAGGTGACACCATTCAAATTGAGCCAATTTTTCCTCCAAAATGGTAGACCAACATATTTGAAACATACAGTGCCATTGAATAAACTAGAGATTCCCCTTGTAATTGAAGTTTTAAACTTTAAATCATTATGGTTTTAATTTAGTATTACACGTGATTATAGGAACAAATGGTCTCATGATTTATTTGTGTCAAATAATTTCAAGAACCGATTAAGGGCTAGATCATAGAATGAATCCAATGATGGGAAACCCCTTTGTGTCATGTTTCAAAATTTCATAGATTTATGGATCTATTTTTCTATAAAATAATATTAGTATCTCCTAGTTATTGCATCCCTCTAGAGTTTATAAGTCATTGATGGGTTATGTATAGGGTGGCTTCAGAATAGTAGTTTACAAATTATATGAGCAAGGAAATTTCATTTTTTTCCTTTTCCCCAAACTCAAGGGGTTCGATCGAACCAAATGGTTCGACCGAACCTCATTATGCCCATATGTTCGGTCGAACCACTTGTTCGACCGAACCCACAAACCCTAAATAAAAATAATCATATTTAAATGGGTTCGGTCGAACATGGGTTCGACTGAACCCCTTTAAATATGACAAAAAAACAAAAACATTATGATTTCAACTGTCATTTTCACTTTGTAAATTTACCAGTTGCTTTCCCTTGTGTGTGCGGTGAACCGAGACCGTGACGACGAGCAAACTAACTTCTTCTTTCCGGTGAATGCAAACTCAACTTCTTCTCTCCAAACTTCATCAACTCGACTTGCATATTGAGCACCAGGTATTTGAAATTCAAATTTTTTAGAGTTCAAAATGCATTTATTTGTTAAATTTTGAAACCCTAGATGCAATTTTTTTCAAATTTGTTGAATTCAAATTGGATTTGCTTCCCTATTTTGCATACATTTTTATGTCTTATGTGTAAATGAAATATTCCTTGCCATTTCAGCAATCAAAGCTATGGATAGCCTGCTCCTAAATGGAAAGACCAAGTGAAACATATATAAGAACTTAATAGCATATGGAAACAAACAATATAAAGTTATGAAGTTCAAATAGAACCACAAATTTTATCATTTGTAACATTAAAAATGTCCATCTCTACACATTTTTGGTGGTATGTAGGTATTGCACAATAAGATAGAGGATGTAAACTGATTAAGACTTGGATAGTATTTTAAAAGGAATTTGAGGTGTGGAAACACTTCCCATATTAACCTATCAAGAGATAAATATGCAAAATAGATTTAATTTTAGTTACAAGAAAAATGTATAAATTATAAATTTATAACATAATTATGTACATGGGAAAATCCTCTTGGAAGAAAAATCCCACAACCAAAAACATGAACCAATTATATTATTTGATAATAATATCATTTACAATAAAATATTCATGTGCATACCCTTATAGTAGTATCATCAACATGTGATTCATATGGAGTAATTTCTAGTAGCATGATGATACCTATAAAATCATTATGCTTTCTCCATCTCAAGCACCCATAAATAGGAAAAATTTAAACCATAAACCAAGTGTGGTTTACCAAAGCCATGAGCCAAAATAATGACCTAAAAATGGCACCAAATTTGGCACAAATTCCAACACCATATTCCTTGACTTGGTTTATAGGATGTATTTAGAAAATGCTTTACATCTTGTCAAAAAAATTCAAATCCTCCTCCTCATAACCGACACTCCATTTTTGACATATTCAAACCCATTATTTAAGATGATCTTGATGATTTTCATAATTCTAATCAATATTATAGTGTAACCCCCCTTTTTTATTCTCTTATGTGTCATATAACATTTCATAAGTAATTCCCATCTTACAATTTCATACAATGCTCTTACAACTTCTTAAATATATAAAAGGGACAACCCTAGTTCAATTAGGATTATTTAATTATTATCACCTACATCCATTCATTACATGTTATTAGTTTTTAGTTGCACACATTATTAGGAAATATGCATTGTCTAAGCAATTGGGGTATATTGCATGTTTGAGAGTGTTTTCCTTGATCTTTTATCTAGTTAAATTAATATCCTTTAAAATCTTGTTTTATGGAGTTTTCATCTTAACTCTAATATGGCTAGCAAATAAAATGACGATTGAATCATTTTTTGATATAATAGCTAATGACAACCATATTGTAGACATCCAAATTTGGACACTTAAATTATCCAAATTTATCACTTTTCATCTAAACATCCTCTTATCCAAGTTAATTAAGTAATATTACTATTATTTAATTAATATCCTTAATTCTATCAAATCCCTAAGGTATTTAATTAATAATTAAATACCTTACCCTCCTTAATCCCCTTTTAATCAAATGAATTAAATAAATATTACATTTATTTAATTCCTCACATGTCATTTTCATCTAATCCTAATCTATCTCCTAATCTCTTCATTAAGGATGTGCACATGCCTAATCCTTGATTAGGATGTGTCACATCCTCCAACTTTTGCAAGTTGACTTCTAATCCTCATTAACCCCTAATTATCCTCTAATTACTAATTAGTTAAACCTAATTAGTACCTTGGTCAACTCTCCCCATCCCCCAAGGAATCTTTAATTCATTTTTATTCATCCAAAACTTCTCTCTTCCCCATGTGAATTTTTAATTCACTTTTATTCCTCCTAGAATCCCCATTTCCCATGCATCTTCTAGAATCTTTGACTTGTCACATCAAGTCACATGTGACAAACTCCCACCCTTTTGCAGACCCTCTCTTATCCACTAGATTCTCCCAAGCATTTGAATTTTTAATTCACATTTATTCCTCCAAAGAATCTTCCCATCTCCCAATGTACTTCCAAGGTACATGTCCTTCCTCCACATCATGTACCTCCCTTCCACATCACCTACACATCATCTCACCCTTAGCCATCTCACATTCCACATGTCAAAATGTGAGGGCTTGTGAGTCCTCAACTCACCTTAGCCCTTCATCTTGACCTTGTTGGATAAATCCCAACCATTGAATTCTCTAGAGAATTCAAGTTTCTCTATAAATACCCCATCCTCTAAGGCATTCCACTTTGCCATTTTGCAACTAAATGCTACCATTTTGTGCACTCATCTAGCCATCAATTTCATCCATTTACATTTGCATTCAAGCACATAGTCAAATCCTTCATTTAGCCACATCAAGAGCCATCAATGAGCATACAAATTAAATCCAAATCAAGGGCCAACCAAGGAGTTTCAGCTGGGAAAAGGGAGGTATATCTATTTGTCTTCATTTTACACTTTCCTCTTTGCATTTACAAATTTCTTAGGCTAATCTTGAGGTGTTTCCTTATGTTTTTCCATTGCATTTTAATTGCTTAGAAAGGGTTAGACATTTTGGATATCACATTTCTAGCACGCCCGGTGGGACCCACAAGCAGGTTCCTCAATTTAACGTTCGTTGTTGTTGAGTTTTTGAAGGAATATGCCGCAGAAGGGTGATTATGCCCTCCTGGTTACTGCAAAAGGGTGATTAAGCCCCTGATTTTCCACAGAAGGGCGACTGCGCCCCTGATTTTCTGCAGAAGGGCGTCTGCGCCCCTGATTTTTCGTAGAAGGGCGATTACGCCCCTGATTTTTCGTAGAAGGGTGATTACGCCCCTGATTTTTCGTAGAAGGGCGACTACGCCCCTGATTTTTTATAGAAAGGCGACTACGCCCCCTTGCTCCAAAATTTTTGTGCTAACACTTTTCTATAGAAGGGCGACTACGCCCCCTAGGCTGAAATTTTTGAGCTAACACTTTTCTGCAGAAGGGCGACTGCGCCCCCTGACTCCAAAATTTTTGTGCTAACACTTTTCCGCAGAAGGGCGATTACGCCCTTGATTTTTCGCAGAAGGGTGATTATGCCCCTGATTTTTTGCATAAGGGCGATTGCGCCCCTGATTTTTTGCAGAAGGGTGATTACACCCTTGATTTTCTACAGAAGGGTGATTGCGCTCCTTATTTACTGTAGAAGGGCAACTACGCTCCTGATTTACTGCAGAAGGGCGACTGCGCCCCTGATTTACTACAGAAGGGCAACTGCGCCCCCTGGTCATCGTAAAACAACACATTTTGGAAGGTAAAACTGTCATTTTAGCTTCGGTTTTTGCTATTTTCAGGTACTAACCCCCTAACACTATTTTTCTTGCAAGGATATTGGTATTTTTGCTAAATTTTTGTAGCATATTCTTGTGAAATTGATGAAGAACATGGGATAAAACAATTAACATTTGCTTGCAGGGCTATCCGTTCGCTCAGATTTCTAAAACTATCCTTGATTTTCTTGTTAATCTAAGAACATAGCTTAATTAGGGGGAGTAATATTCATTGCATGATGTGTCTATCTTTTTGTGTTACCCAAAGTTGGCATTAGTTAGTTTTCACTTTCCCCTTGCACTTCGTGTGAGCCTGGGGGGTAGTTGGAAACGATTACTGCTTTCTTTCTAGTGGGACCTACTTGGGGATTTCATCACCCCAAGGGACGATTCCAACCACGCGTACCAGTGGGGTATATATAAAGGGGGGAGAGTGAAAGTTGTACCCCAATCCAGTCACGTCGTAATTGGTGGAGCGTCGAAGCTAGGGTGATACCTAGATAGACGTGAAGAGTTGGTCCGAGCCCTTTAGTATCTCGCTGGGGTTCCCTACTCACGCTTGTGATGGGCTGGTGTTCACGGTTGTGCCTCACGTACCCAGAGTATATCAAGGACTCCCTAGACACCTTGTGCATCCTAGATTAAGACCTTTTTGGCTATACCCTTAACACTAATCATAGGATTTGTATTTGCTTGAAAGTGTTTTCTTGTGAGAAACCAGTAAAATTTTTGACAAATTGGCCTTATTATTATCATTTCAAAGTCCTTGCCATAGTCATTTTCATCAAACCAAGTCTCTAATTTACCGCAGAAGGGCGACTGCGCCCCTTGATTTACTGCAGAAAGGCAAATTTGCCCTCTGAACATCTGAAACCGCCCCATTTGGATCCATTTAGCCTCTAAACCATCATTTAATCATTCTCAACCTTTATCTCATCATCCCAAGCCTCGGTTTTGTCATTCTAAACCTCTGAAAACCTCCATTTGATCATTTAAAACCCCCATTTTTATCATTCCAAGCCTTTATCTCATCATCCCAAGCCTTTGTTTTGTCATTCTAAACCTCTGAAAACCTCTATTTGATCATTTTAAACCCCCATTTTTATCATTCCAAACCTTTATCTCATCATCCCAAGCCTCTGTTTTGTCATTCTAAACCTCTGAAAACCTCCGTTTAATCATTCCAAAGCTCCATTTTATCCATTCCAAGCATCCATCTCCTCATTCTAAGAGTTGTTCATCCCTTCCAATCAATCGTTTACTTGTTTCGAGCTTTCAATCATTCATCCATTCCAAACAATCATTTACCAATTTCGAGTGCTTGTTCATCCACTCCCATCATTCACTTTCCCAATCCAATCATCTATTTCCTCAAATCTGATCATCTATCACCCCATTCCAATTGCCCATCTCTTATAGCTTGTTTACCCACTTAAAGAGTCCACAAAGCAGTAGGGTGAATTTTCCCCACAGTGGGGTGAATCTGCCCCTTTGAGGGGGCATAGTCATCGCAGAACCCCTAAAAAGGGTGACTCTGCCCATCTAGAAGGGGGCATAGTTGCCCCAGAAGGGCACAGCCGCTCCTCTATGAGGGATTCAGAAAACAAGCATATCCAATTCCCAAATCTGATCGGTGGAACCAATCCCATCATCTCTTTCCATCCAATCCTAATTCCAACACTTAGAACATCATTAGAGCCCATATCCAACATCAAATCATCCAAGGTGAATTTTCTCCACAGTGGGGCGAATCTGCCCCTCTGAGGGGGCATAGTCACCCCAGAACCCCTAAAAAGAGCGAATCTGCCCATCTAGAAGGGGGCACAGTCGCCCCTCTGTGAGGGATTCAAAAAACAAGCATATCCAATTCCCAAATCCGATCGGTGGAACCAATCCCATAATCTCTTTCCATCCAATCCTAATTCCAACACTTAGAACATCATTAGAGTCCATATCCAACATCAAATCATCCAAGGCGAATTTTCCCCACAGTGGGGCGAATCTGCTCCTCTGAGGGGGCATAGTCACCCCAGAACCCCTAAAAAGGGTGAATTTTCCCCTCTAGAAGGGGGCACAGTCGCCCCAAGGAGGGGGCATAGTCGCCCCTCTATGAGGGATTCAGAAAACAAGCATATCCAATTCCCAAATCTGATCGGTGGAACCAATCCCATCATCTCTTTCCATCCAATCCTAATTCCAGCACTTAGAACATCATTAGAGTCCATATCCAACATCAAATCATCCATCCCAATCACCTAAACTTCATTTTGAGAATTTTGATTTTTGTGCCGAAACTTCCAGAGGCCATAACTTTTGACTCGGGTGTCCGTTTGAGCTAAAATTTTACGTGTGTCCGTTTGAGAGTGTTTTCCTTGATCTTTTATCTAGTTAAATTAATATCCTTTAAAATCTTGTTTTATGGAGTTTTCATCTTAACTCTAATATGGCTAGCAAATAAAATGACGATTGAATCATTTTTTGATATAATAGCTAATGACAACCATATTGTAGACATCCAAATTTGGACACTTAAATTATTCAAATTTATCATTTTTCATCTAAACATCCTCTTATCCAAGTTAATTAAGTAATATTACTATTTTTAATTAATATCCTTAATTCTGTCAAATCCTAATAATTAAATACCTTACCCTCCTTAATCCCCTTTTAATCAAATGAATTAAATATGTCATTTTCATCTAATCCTAATCTATCTCCTAATCTCTTCATTAAGGATGTGCATATGCCTAATCCTTGATTAGGGTGTGTCACATCCTCCAACTTTTGCAAGTTGGCTTCTAATCCTCATTAACCCCTAATTATCCTAAATTACTAATTAGTTAAACCTAATTAGTACCTTGGTCAACTCTCCCCATCCCCCAAGGAATTTTTAATTTATTTTTATTCATCCAAGGCTCCTCTCTTCCCCGTGTGAATTTTTAATTCACTTTTATTCCTCCTAGAATCCCGATTTCCCATGCATCTTCTAGAATCTTTGACTTATCACATCAAGTCACATGTGACAAACTCCCACCCTTTTGGAGACCCTCTCTTATCCACTAGATTCTCCCAAGCATGTGAATTTTTAATTCACATTTATTCCTCCAAAGAATCTTCTCATCTCCCAATGTACTTCCAAGGTACATGTCCTTCCTCCACATCATGTACCTCCCTTCCACATCACCTACACATCATCTCACCCTTAGCCATCTCACATTCCACATGTCAAAATGTGAGGGCTTGTGAGTCCTCAACTCACCTTAGCCCTTCATTTTGACCTTGTTGGATAAATCCCAACCATTGAATTCTCTAGAGAATTCAAGTTTCTCTATAAATACCCCATCCTCTAAGGCATTTGGACACTTAGCCATTTTGCAACTAAATGCTGTCATTTTGTGCACTCATCTAGCCATCAATTTCATCCATTTACATTTGCATTCAAGCACATAGTCAAATCCTTCATTTAGCCACATCAAGAGCCATCAAGGAGCATACAGATCAAATCCAAATCAAGGGCCAACCAAGGAGTTTCAGCTGGGAAAAGGGAGGTATATCTATTTGTCTTCATTTTACACTTTCCTCTTTGCATTTACAAATTTCTTAGGCTAATATTGAGGTGTTTCCTTATATTTTTCCATTGCATTTTAATTGCTTAGAAAGGGTTAGACATTTTGGATATCACATATATAAAGAGCCACATTAAAGAAGATGAAAAATAATGATCAAGACTATGATTTAGATACATATGTTGCTAAACAAGATATTTTCCTAAATTGATAATTACGTATTGATGCACCTCTCCACCCTAAATATCCTCACTCATTGGCTAGTAATTTATATAATGTATTAGGTGGCTATCCTTAGGGAATTAATACTATTCATAATATTACCACTCTAATGGATTTTAATAATGTTGTACCCTCTATGCATCCATCTACCCTTCATCCTCTTATAATGATTCCTCTTATCATACTATAGTTACCACTTCCATGGGATCCACCACCCATGTCCTACCGCCTTTCTCTCCACTAGTACTTTTCTTATCTCCCATCCTTTTATATATGTTCACACCATTGTTACTACTATCACTATCCTATATAGATATGTTCTTCATACCATTCCTCCTTATCCTATGAAAATCTAACCTTATAGTGTAACTTCTCCTTCCATTACCATGTCATTACCTTTCTAGACCTTCCCCTCTTTATACATTCTCCTTTTTATCCTACACTACTCCTACCACTAATATATCCCTATACCTTGGATATACTATTGAAGAAATTTAATTGACTTTCAATATCGCAAAAATTAGACCCATATTTTTAAACGTAAAATGTGTATAATAAAGCACAATCCATGCTTCCTAATTCAACTTCACTAATATCTATCAAATTAACTTAGGTTCATTACAATAAGATAATCATATAGCCATAATTAGTTGTCAAGATAATGGTAAAGTTTTCAATAGCCATATTTATCCTTCCACATGCCACCATTAGACATACACATAAGATTCATGAACATCCATACCTATGAGCATCCAAATACAAGAAATATAACTATATATCATGCACATCATCAACATACACATAAAATATCACACCCATCATCAACACAACTAATAGTTCCCATATCATATTATCTATGTTCTCATACAAATGTGTCTTCAAATACATCAAAGCACTCATGAGTAAATCCACTCTGTAGAGCATACACACAACTAAAAAGGTGCCCCTAAGGTATTTGTCTCCTATATCTATCCTCTTAGCCTATCCTTCTCTATGGATATGTTCCACTCATATCTACCACCCTGAGGTGATCCATGTCTCAATCCTTGTCAAGGTCACTCCTCCTCTCTACCTATATCATTTCTCAATGAGCTAGATCTATCACTGCTACTCCCCAAAACACCTACATTTAAATATTAAAAAAATGTTTAATAAATCATACAACATTGATTAAAACTAACTAAACAATGAAAGCATTTAATATTATAACACCTTATGAATTATATTGAATGTCCCCACCTTGAAATTTATAGCTATCAATGTCAATCACTTATTCATACTATAGCTTTGTTCTCCAAAACACCTACATTTATATAAAAGTGAATTTTTTAAGAAAAATAATATTTAACCTACTTTTAACTCAACAATAATGGATGTATTTCTATCATAAACTCTTCATACTCATAACAAAATCATGGCCTAGGTAGAGTATAAAAAATGTTGTTTCCAACCTCATATGTAAATCTAGAGTTAGAGTGCCAAAATTGTTGAATTTCATCCTTTGTGCTATTAATTAGCTTCTTATCGACTCATGGAAGCCTACTGCTAAAAGCCCAAGTATGATTTTCAATAGGACTTTCTAATCATGATCTTATTGATAGTACTTTTGATAATGTTTTACGATTTAGGCTTAATTCAAGACAAGTTTACCTTAATAATTGAGCCTTTTTAATTTTTTAATTTCTTACTAATGATGTTATTACTCTATGAGCAACTCTTTTATCTTTTTCCTTACTATTATTTACAATAGAATTGAATGCATTAAAAAAAACTTTAACAACAATATTATTTCGATCAAACTTTTTGTTTACATGAATCTTTGAAATTTATTTAGTAAAGGTCTCATTTTGTACATCTTTAGTAATTGTATAAAAATTTGGAATTTTTTGGTTAATGTCTTATTGGAAAACCATTCATTGAAAATTTTTGAAGCCCACAACCGAATGGTTTGTGATGACCTCTTGCCTTCAATAATTTCTATTATGCTCATCAATTTCAAACCATTTTGGGGTTCTTGAATGTTTTTAAATTTTAACAAACTCATTACAAAAAGATGGATTTCTTTTTCTTTTTCTTCTTCACAAGGTTCTCTCTTCTTATGTAATTTGGAGACACATTGAGTTTCATTGGTTCATGTGAGCTATCAATTTAATCATTGTTATCAACAAGTCAATTATTGAGTGCAATTTCAATGTCATAGGGTTCATATCCACATTAGTCAAGAAATTGTTGATGTATTTCTTCTTCTTCTTCTTCTTCTTCTATGATGCTACTCTTATCAATAGGTGTTCCATCAAATTTTACAATATTTTCACATTCATGTTCAACATTTTTATTTTCAATATTATTGTCACTTTCATTTTTTAAACATTTCATTATATTGAACATTAAAATATCCAATTTAAATGTCATTTAAGGGTAAATAAGGACCTTCATCTTCTTTCAATAATTAACATTAGAAATTAATACTTGGTTCATATTGTATACCCACCTCCCAATGGTCTTGGAATGGATGCATTTAGATGGAGAAGGATTTCAAAAGGCTCATGGTACTTGTGGACCCCTCAAAGGCATGATATATAACACATGAAATTTATTTATGAAATTTGGTCTTTTGTTGTTGGCTTCTAGTATGAATGTTATCTATACTTGGTGGAATTCTTAGTTGAGACTCTCAATCTTCCATTGTTGGTTTCTAGTGTGATTATACAATATGCTCGCCAAACTGTACTAATTTCTAATGTTAACTATTCAAAGAAGGTTTTGTTTCATAAGAAGAGACCTATGTTCACATATTCCAAGGCATGTTATTATCCACAATGCATGACACTTCTTCGTGCATCTCAACCAAATTCTAAATAGATACATATCTGCCATTTCCATGGAGGAGATTGATGATTTTGTACTGATGTATTCAACCAATGTGATTTTGTAACATATTGTAATTAGACAATTGGTCATTTGTACTAGGACCTCACTGGTCTTTTTGATATTTTGTAAAATTTGTTACTTAGACTACAACTGGGGGTTTCCTTGCTGGTTCTTTCCCACCAGTATGTCCGCTTGAATCAACTATATGTAAAATATTATATATAAATAAAATTATAAGTGGTCTCCCACTTTTTCTTAAAAAAAAAGTTCTTGTAAATGTCCACATCTTTTTCCTTGACATAGTTGATATTTCTTAAAACATTTCTTATGATTTTTCATAATGTTGACTAGTCAATACTTTACTGTAAATATTCTATAGTCATGCTCTTAAATGTCATAAGAATATGTCATAATTGTAAGTTTTAGACAAAAAATATGATATGATATGGTGGAAAAAACCAAGATACAAGTTGGTTTAGTTCTCATAAACTCTCTAAAAAATAATTGAATTCCTACATCCTAACTAGAAATGCCATGAGGGGTTTATATCCCATTTTAGACAAAAAATATTCTTATACTCATCACTAGTTCACTTGGACCAACTAAAGAGATGGTGAACTAAGGGAAACTTAGTTGTATTGATAGATTAAAACTTAGTTATTTCTCTTTCCATTGTCCACTCTCCACAAAACACCCTTATTTAAATAGATTCTATTAAACCTATCTCACATATCACCTCCCAATTCTTTAAAATTTTCAAACTTCTTATTCCTCATACCTAATAATCTAGCCTTCAAGCTCAACACTTCCCACCTCAATCAAATTGATCACCTTGCTTGCCTAATATCCCTTTGGTTGATGTTCCTAGACCTCATCAAAATGGTAAGTGGATACAATTGTGGAATGATGCGATTAAGTCTATTGCACTACCTTACTATGATCTTACAATAAGAATATGGCTAGAAAGAGATCTAGAATGGAAAAAAAAAAGGATCCAAATAGAAAAAAAAAAACTTGTTTTGGCTTTAGCACTTACTAATAAATTTTCTACAATGAGTGGTTGTTATCGTTGAAATAAAACTTGGAAGATTTGAACTTAATTGTGGTAGAGGATCTCAATTAAGAGATAGGCTACATTGGATGAAAGGATATAAGGGATACAAATTATTTTTTAGTTATCTCGAACATATTTACATTCTCGAGAGTGGATAATATCTATCATTGATCAAGAGAGGTAGTTCCATGACAACTCTAATGATATTAAATCCATTTTCCTCCAACATTACAAATAATTTTTAATTGATCTAGTTGAAGGATATCCATGTCACATATAGTGAAAAATTATGAGCATAACAATTATATATATTTTTAACATATATAATATGTATGGTTGGATTAGTGAGATATTTATAACAAGTATGCAATGAAGTCAAACTTTATTAGATTTGATTATTAATAAATTAGTTTTAATGATTCAATTTATAGCTTTATACAATCTATAAGTTTAAATAGTTTGATGGTATCTAAAATTTATACATATAAAAATATGATAAATGTCTGATTATTTTGCTTTCCAATCTATAATTTTTTGATGTTCTTGGCTATATAATTGAGGTTCATTTATGTTAACAACTATTAGATTAAATATTTTTATCCCCAATTATTTTCAAATAATTTTATACTAATCTTTGTATTCTTATTATTTCTTTCATCGTTTCATTTAAAATTTGAACCATTTAAGGATGCTATGTTATAGATTATAGTTGTCTTCCAATTCTTTTTAAATTGTTAATGGTATGAAAATATTATTGATGAGTAGATGAGTTATTACAAGTTCTATTTTAGATTTGTATTCCTTTATCTAGATATATTATTTACCAAAGTCTCATTGTTTTTAGGTTAATGTTGTATATATATATATATATAACATGGAAAATGCAGATCATGTTCCACTTGTGCTAGATTCTTTGTTTGCAAATACTAGTAATGAGATTAAAAAATTGAGAGATTCATTAGCACAGGGTGCAAACCCGGGGATATATAGTGAACCATGCATGTTAATATTGTATCGTCTAGAAAAATTAAAAGATGAACTTGAGAGGAATAGTGCATATTCCCCAGATAAAGTGACTGCTATTCTTTCCCACATGCGGGAAGAAGTACATGGTGACGTTCCCCTTAAACAAATACAAGATAGTGTCACCAAAGAAACGATAAAAGCCACTTGTTTTCCATTTTATCAAAATGTGTGTAAGGTTAGGGGATACCAAGTCAATAGATGTGCCGATCATGCTATGGCCTCATTGATCTACCCACGATTTCTCGCAATACATGGTGTATACCCAAACAATGACCATATTCCATTGTATTTTGTTCAGTAGTTGTATGCTGAGGTCCATTTGGGCCTCAAAGTTAACTACCTGAACATTCCACCATATGCTAGTCAGGGGCGTGGTAGGATTGTTGATAGGACCACCTATCGTCGAGTAGATAGACCACCCCCAGTGTTTAAGGTATTGGTTGGTGACAAGTCTCCTACTCTCACACCAACTGTAGCCCCCATAACAGATGAGGTTGTCGTTGCTTCCCAAAAGGAAGCAATTGACACTGTAGGTGACATTGCAACTGCCACCACTAGGATATCTGATGATCGTGTAGGTCGGTATTTGATGTCCATACATTCCCGATCCACACCATTTTCAGCACAGTGGACCACCATGGATCCTTTTACAGTGGTTGACATCCCTACTCCTACACAACTTGATACACTTACAGGAGATATGTCATGCATGACTCTGCATTGTTTGGCTGAGGACCTGTTGGAGGCATATGCCCACATTGCATCAAACAATGGGATCGGTATAGAGCATGTTAGAGAGCATTTGAGATGCAAAGGTTGTTCAGTTCTAGGATCCCATCACTCTCAGCCGAGCACTAATGCACATCAGGATCCACCTATAGTTCATACGACAACTGCACAGACTATGGGTTTTATTGATATGTTGATTGGTTTTGGTTCATCATCACCGATGCCATCTCACCTTCATAGTCCTCTACATTCATCATTTATGGCATGACATGGGATAGATCAGATGGATGCATATGTTGATTCATTGCTTGATCGTTTGGTGGATATGGTGGAGGCGACTGTTTCAAAGGACTTAGGTCATCTGATATCAGATGATGTGCATGTGCATGTTTCAATTCTTTTTTCATTATTTTTAATTTTTTTTTTAACTAGATATTCATGTAAGTTGATATATATGTGTATATATATTGTTACAGGTGGACATACCTCATATCACTCCTAGCCTTGGTCTAGATCGTGTGCATGATTGATGTGACTCTGTGGATGAATCTGGTTAGTGGACATGTGAGTTTTACATTTTTCTATAATCACACGTGTATATGTACATGCAATATATTTATGTATGCATAGATCTAGATTGATATTTAAAAATACAAGTTCATTTAAAAATAACTTTCATAAAATTTATTTAATATAAATTATATGTATTTAACACATCTTGTACAATTTTATTTGTAGGGCTCAGCACATCCATTAGAGTAGGACCGTTCTCATTCAGATGGCCATTCGTCTAAGAGTAGACATTCATATTAGGATATGCACTCTAGATTTATGATCTTTACCACATGTATTTGATTATATGACGATCTTTAATAGTATTTGATATTTTATCATCTCTAACTTACATTTGATTATATGATATACATACATTTTCTTATTTTTTGATCTTTAGTATTCAACATTTGATGGGGTGCTGCCACAATAATGGGTTACACTTTTTGGAACATTATGATTTTTTCCTAAAATCACATATTTTTAGAAAATACAATGATTTATGACTTTAAAGGTTCCATTTAAATTATTTTAATTAAAGAGAGATTGATCAAACCCCCTTAGATCAAATCCCCTTGGATAGAACCTTGTTAGATTTAAACCATACCTATAATCGAGTCTCCTCTACACCTATCAAAATGCTGATAAAAAACCACTTTTGATTTACCTTTTGGGTGATCAAATGAATTCATTTAAAATTTATTTTTTGTAAGCCTGTAGCCCTTATTATAAGCTTCCCAAAAAGTATACTTTTAAATATGTTTAATTTGATTATTATATTTATTTTTTTATTTCTTGTGAATGTAGGATTTTCAATTAACATCAAATTATTTATTTCATACATACAAAAAAATAGAAAAATAGAGAAAAAAATTCTAAAAAAACATGTCCACTAGGTATTGATGTCCTTATTCCAACAAAAAAATAATAAGTTAATTCAAATGAATAAAAAAAAAGTTATGCGTGCCGAAGTATACCTCTGTCCAAATTATAATTACGCTGACTTGAAAAATTAATTAAAAAAAAAATATGAAACAAAAAATTATGAAAAAATATCCATCCCCTAGATATTGGTGTGAAAAAAATGTATTTTAAAAATTAGAATTGTATCCTATCTATAAAAAAAGTTATGTGGGCCGAAGTAAACATCACTTTTTAAAAATACTGATTAGTAGAAAATATAAGTTATTAAAAATTACATAAAATGATTCACAATTTATTTCTTAATTTTTTTAAAAAATATAATTAGAATCTACACAAAATATCTAACAAATAAATAGTTTGATTCACCTTCAAAACCTTAATGGTTTAGCTGCTATAGGTGTAAGAACGTGAATGTCTAGTGAAAAATCATAATTTTAATGTCAAGTTTGGCCAAAAATTGTAACCCATTATTGTGGGATCACCCGATGATCTTTAATTTACATTTTGCTTTTATGATATGTACACATATTTTCTTATATGATATATACATACATTTTCCTCTTTGCTTATAATATGTGTTATGTTTATATGTATTGAATCCCTTTACATGTATGTACATGTGTTTGCTTATGGTTTAAACATGTTTACACATAATATATGTATGCATTTGCTTTAAATATTCAATATACATACATGTTTTCTTATTTTATGATCTCTTACAACTTACATTTCCTTATATTCAATATACATTTGATCTCTAGTAGAATTTTAGGGAAATCAATGCCACTTTATAATTAAGTTCATTCATGTTGATCACAATAAATATTTAAAAAAAATTGACTTAAGCAACATGAACCATTGAGTTGAGAACAAGATATAATCTTTTTGACAAGTAACTTGAAATTCAATTCAAATATAATTTTAAGAAAATTCAATTCAAATTATATCGAGCTATCATACGTTTTTGACAAGTATCTTGAAATTCAATTCAAATATAATTAATAAAATTTAATTCAAATTATACCTCTAAATTATACATTTTCGACAACTAACTTGAAATTCAATTCAAATATAATAAAAAAATTCAATTCAAATTAAACCTCTAATATACATTTTTGACACTTTAACAAAATTCTGAAATTACTAGATATGTTGTGCATACCTATGAATTAAATAACGACAAAATCCACAATGAAATAACTTGTTTGTTTACTACTTGATTCATTTAAACTAGGATCTAGTTCTTCCATGTACACTTGAATAATTTTGATTCACTTGGAGCGCAGATTTTGGAGAAGAAGTTTTTACACATTTATCAAGGAGGAAAATATTGGAGCTCGACTACTTTTCATTTTTATCAATCAAGGAAAATTTTGGAGGATAATTTAACTAAGTTGGTAGATGACTTGTTTAGAGTCATCTTTAAGTTGAAGAAGAAAATGGGACAACAAAGAAAAAGAAAAAATGCATCTCAACAAAAATTGTCAAAAGAAGAAGAACAAAAGAGGTGTGATCAAAACTTGGAAAATTATCATAGAAAGAAACAAGGTACATGCTTGTTTCTTCTCTCTCTCACTCTCAAGTGTGTGTTTAGGACTTCTACTTTGAAGGTTTCTAACCATCATTGCACTTGAATGACTATAAATACTTTTAAATGTCCTCAAGTCATCTTGGTCATGGAAGTTGCAATGTTTATATGATCATTGACTCCAATTCTTTAAGCCAATTATTTTTGTTTCAATATTTGTGTTTTGTTTCTTTGGTCTTTTATTTTCATCACTTCAATGTTCTCAAATCATTTTTATGTTTTATGCTCTAGGGATTCCTCAAGCTAGAGTCGAGCCAAATCTAGATATTGGATCAAACAAATCCATTGAAGAACACATGGACCTTGAAGTTAGGGAGGAGACCCAAGTTCAAACAATGCTTGTTGGAGAGGATTCAAGATCACTTCCTTCTACTGGTATGGATGAGCATATAAAACTAGCACAAAATTCTCTCACTTATAGCTCATCATGTTTTATCAGTTTGTTTGCTTGCATACATAAACTTCACTTATATTTAACATCATCTCTCACTCTTTTTTGCAAAACATTTTGTGACACATGTGTAGGAAGGGCTCAACAAGTAGAAAGTTTTCATGCTCAAGTCGAGCCAAATCTAGGCATTGGATCAAATGAATCTGCTCAAGAATGCATGGTCCTTGAAGATAGGGAGGAGGCATAAGTTCAAACAATGCATGTTGGAGAGGGGTCAGGATCACTTCCTCCTACTAGTATGGATGAGCATATAAAACTAGCTGAGAAGGTGGGGAAACAAATTTCTCATAGAAATTTAAATCATTTACTTGAAATGGATATGGAGAAACTGAAATATTATGCCAACCAGCCTTATAATAAGAGAAAGAGGTCAATGACTAAATCTGTAAATGGATGATCAGTCATCATTTCAATCATCTTGATACACTTGAAAAAACCCAATTGTTATCACATTTACTTCTTCGTGATGAGCTCAAAGAGTTATTACAATTGTTGGGTGTGCATTCAGCATCAAATAAAAAGAAACACGTGGGATTACAAAAAGATATTGTTCACAATGTCAAAAAGGGTTTAGATTCCATTGGGAAAGGATCTCGATCAGTGGATAAGGCCACTACAAGAAGGGTGATGTTGACATCTATTGCAAATCAAGATATAGAAAGAAAAAGAAAAATGTCCGCACTTTCAACTGAAATTGGTTATAGTAGAACCACATTGATAAAATATGAGAAAAAGAGAATTTTTTTGGATGAGAGTTTAGAAGGCAATTGGGTAATTATGTGTAGAGCTGCTCATTCTGAAAGGATTGAAGATGTTGTTAGGAACTTAGTCTCAGATTTTTGGCATGATCAGACTCGTCCATCATCAAATACTAGAGATGTTATGAGACACATGATTGGACCTAGTATTTATGAAAATCATATCAAACATTGGCTAGACATAACACAATTTGAGATGAATATGAACTTTTGTAATGCATATCCTCATATAAAGATTGGGAAAACAATGTTTCAAAGGTTAAAGCCATATTATGTGAAGATAAACTTGTTGTTGTCGTTATCATATTGAATTTGACCTCTACTATCAGGTGTTTCAAAAGATGAGAGAAGAAAGACGTGGGTTTCAAAATGCACCTCCTAAACAGGCAAGTTTGTTCATAAAGTCTATATTATGTGATCATGAAAATGGACATCAAATACATTGCATAAAAGGAATTTGTGAGACATGTGGAAATTTGGCTAAATTTCCTTCAAGAATTAAGGATACTGACCTAACAAAGATAGTAAATTGCAAGAGGTAAGTACTATTTTTACAGAGTTTATTTGTTTCAATTTCTCATAGATCAAGTTATTTGGATTCTCTTTGATGTAATGTTTCATTGATCAAGTGTGGTTTATTAGTTATTCACATATTTTACTGACATAGGTACAAGTATGTAAAGTTGCAAACAAATTTTGGGAAAGAATCCACAAGGTTGACTATGTAGAAGAGGAGATTCCCATTGGAAAATTTATGGAAGATTTTTGAAAATTGATACGACCATACATACATCATTCATTTTTTGCTAAGTGGCAAGCACAACAATTCCAAACATTGAGAGATACTTTCCCACATGGAACAATTCTATCAGTAGTTGACTTTGCAGAAAATTACTCCTTTGTACATCAAAAGGAGATTCAATCAGAGTATTACTTTTCAAAGCAGATCACTATTATGGTTCATGTGTGCTATCGACATGCACAATTATAATTGGATGGTGTTGAGAGTACATATGAAGAACAAGTAATTAAGAAAGAATATTACTTTTATATTAGTGATGATAAAGAGCATGACACACTTTTTGTCCAACATTGCTTTACAATATTTTTTGAGAATTTGAGAAGCAGGGGTGTAAAATTTGAAAATCATTTTGTATGGTCAGATGGATGTGCGCACAATTCAAATATTCATGGCCATTCTATGAACTTTATAGATATCATAAAATCTACAAAATACCACATGTTTGGAGTTTTTTTGAGAGTGGGCATGGAAAGGGTGAGCATGATGGAGCAAGAGCTTGCATCAAATGAGCTTTAAGTTCAAGCATCAAATGAGTTATCCAGAAGATCGTCTAGACAATGCACATGATGTTGTTGAATGGTGCAAGAAACACTTTGCATCAAATGTGGTTGACACATCTTCAAGAACAAACTGACACATTCCACATAGAGTGTTTTGGGAGATATCGGGTATGTATAAATTACATTAAATCAAAAATTTGAATTTATTTAAATTTAATATATATATAAATATACATATTTGTTCACATAAGTTTTTTGTTGTACATATGTATCTAGGTGTGGATAGAAGATCGATGCATGGATGCAAGAGGGTAGAAAAAACAAGATCTTTGCATTGTGTTGGGAGTTCAGATAGTTGCCATGGATGGATATTAGACACAAGGGATTACTCTTGTTTTTGCACTGAGTGCATTGAGGGAAACTTTGATTATGCATGCAACAATCAATAACTTGGATATGTAACTGGTAAATGGGATACATTGCCACTAGTTGTTTCATAAACATATGATAAAGACGAGGAAGAAAGATTTGAAGGCATTCCTTTGATTTCAATTGATTATGGCCATATTTTAGGATTGGTTAGAAAAGGTACACGTGTAAATTTTCAATAATTTAAATGTTATATATATCTAGTTAATGATCTTTAGAGACATTTCTAATTTTTTAAGAATTTTTTTGTGTAAATTTGGTGTATAGGACATGTTTTTGCAGTCATAGCAGAGCCTAGAAACATCGAAGGTGTTAGCTATTATTTATTGCGATGCATAGAAGAGAGGAATAAGCTATTAGAACCTACAACAAGTGATGGAATGTTATTTCCCACAGGTGAGTTTGAATTTAAAATTTTATATACATTGTATTCACATGTGCACATTACATTATAAACATTAAATATATATTGTACAAACCTTGAGCACAAAAAATGTTGCACACATTCATATGTCTTACCTTAGGTTCATGTTTACCATGCAGGTTCTATTGTAGTGCAAGGGACATATCTAAAACAAGTCAAAGTTGTTCAGCATGGGATTCATTTTGTTGACTATCAACTTGATAACAAGGTATATCAATATAGTCACTTAATAATTGCTACCACTCTACATCTTCATGCAGTTCCACATGCACGTGGCTGAGGAAAATGGAGACTAGATAGTGATGATCATAAAAAAATTCTACATGTTATTGAAGAGCAAGCTGAACCAAAATCTTTTACATAGATTATATCCATGGTTTTCAAGTTCACTTGTAACCCTATACATGTTCAAATGAGAACTTATAGTAACTTGTACATATTTGTAAATCATCTTGTGTAAATTACAATTATATGTACATATTTGTTCCATGGAAAATTCTTAAGTTCAAGAATGTTTGATAGTGCATCATCTCTCACTTTTTTTGGTTGCATGTAAACCCATATATATGATTTCAATCCTTATTTGAAACATAGTGAATTTTTTAAAAATCATTTTGCCTAAATTACAACTATATACA